>WNWK01005210.1:0-124763 GCA_009830355.1 Cherax destructor | reverse complement strand
ATTTAAACCCGGGGAGAGATCCATCCACCCCAACCGTCTGTTCATTCCTCCAGTAGGAAAGGGGATTTAAGTTAATCAAAACCGAGTTGTTCATTCCTCCAGTAGGAAAGTGACTGGGTTTGAGCTAAAGATAGAAAATCAGAAAATCCAGTTTAGAACAGAATTATTGACTGTGTGTTTTGTTATTAGATTTCCAGTATCTAGCAAGATGTTTGTGTGTTCAAGTTCTCTCTGAGTTCTGAGTTTTAACAGTATAACCCGTGTTAGCCGAGTTTATCTTTCCTGTTAAAACTTCTTCCCTGTAAATATTTATTCTTCCTCAGAAGCCGAAGAGTGCATGAATACAGATTGATCGATCAAATTTGCAAATTGAAATTGTTATATATATATTGTTTATATCTAGATCCATTAAATTTCTCTTATGTACCATTAACTCAAGAAGTGCGAGAGTAAGATTAATCTTGATCAGTTCTAAGTTATAATGTGTTTGCTATTGTATAGATTCATCCAGTACCACCTGTCTGTTCAGTCTATAGAGTTGTATAGTATGCCGAGACGTCATACGATAACATTACCGAGCTGTCGTATGAGTATCATATGTACACTGTGTAGTGTACCAGCATTCAGCATTCATCCCACTTATACAGCTGGTCCCTTTGCGTGTGACGTCACGGTACCCGCTGACGTCAGAGGCTCAGCGCATGTGCACAGCCTCATATAGGCGCACATCCTCACTAGCGTTAGACCCAAGAGCGAGACGGACGGTGGCTGGACTCTCTCCTTCACTTACTGTAAATATACCGTAACCATCCAACAAGGAGTATCTTTGACCTCCTATATATCTCTCTCAAGACCCACACGACATGACCAGTGTGTGTGTTTGTGTGTGTGTATGTGTGTGTTTCTGTGTGTGTGTGTGTGTGTGTGTGTGTACTCACCTAGTGTGTGTGTGTGTACTCACATAAGGATATAAAGAAAATAAAGCTGTACTAAAGCAATTAGATGAATACAGTTAGATATAGTTAGAATTAAAACAGTTAAACGGATTGTCTTTCTCGTGATTAGCGGATGTTGAGTCGAGCCTCCATTTGTTCTCAATCGTCAGGCTAATTTACCATTTCACATAAATATTATTCATTTTTATCCTGATGTACAAATGACGTATAAATATAGGCGGGACAATGTGTCGTGGGGTAGAGCCCTGGCCTGCCGCAGTTTGGTAAATATTCAATACCACTTATTTCGTGGTTTCATTGCTATATAGACAGCTTGTTGAGGCGGGTATTCAAACAGGAGAAGGCTGAAATTAATCCTTGAGCGTCCATTGCCACGAGTGTCCTCGCAACATGAAACAAGTCTAGTTCGCTAGGCTCATGTTGTTTGTAGGATCGATGGCGTAATGGATAGGGTGACACTTACGTTGTGTTTGTGTTGTCTCTTGAGGCTGCACAATTTGTCAAGGGGCCGATCCCTGGCCTTCCGCCATTGTGTCTCTCAGTGAGGAGTATACCTGGAGGGTGTTGAGGGGGGTCAACGCTGTCCATGACCAGGCCTCGCGGTGGATCAAGGCCTGATTAACTAGGTTCTTACTCCTGGCCGCACGTAAACCAACGTACGAACCACAGCCCGGCTGGTTGAAATTTGACTTTAGGTGCCTGTCCAGCTCCCTCTTGAAGACAGTCAGGGGTCTATTAGTAATCCCTCTTATGTATGTTGGGAGGAAGTTGAACAATCTTGGGCCCCTGACACTTATTGTGTTGTCTCTTAGCTCCCCTGTTTTTCACTGGAAGATGTTGCACCTCCTGCCGAGTCTTCTGCTTTCGTAGGTAGTGATTTTTGCGTGCAGATTTGGGACTAGTCCCTCTAAGATTTTCCAAGTATATATTATCATGTATCTTTCTCGCCTGCGTTCCAAGTAGTACAGGTCACAGGACTTCAACCGTTCCCAGTAATTTATGTGATTTATGGTACTTATACGTGCAGTAAAAGTTCTCTGTATATTCTCCTGGTCTGCAATTTCGCCTGCCTTGAAGTGGGTCGTTAGTGTTCTACAATATTCCAGCCTAGAGAGAACAAGCGATTTAAGAGAATCATCACTGGCTTGACATCCCTAGTTTTGAAGGTATCCATCCTATCATTTTCCAAGAAGAACAAAAACTTTTTAAAAAATATTTTTTTAACTCTTTTTACCTTCCATACTTAGCTTTGTATTTGTTAATGTTTATTTTAACTTTGTTATTTTCCCTGATATAATCTCTCTCTCTCTCTCTCTCTCTCTCTCTCTCTCTCTCTCTCTCTCTCTCTCTCTCTCTCTCTCTCTCTCTCTCTCACGCACACAAGCAATTAGAGCATAATAACCACGACAGGAAATAAAATTTCCTAATTTCTTTACTCCACTGGAACCGGAGAGTGGAAGTCGTAGGTTATGATTTCCGACATGTTTATGATTTGGAGAGCACTGAGGAAGGCCATAAACCACTCCGCGAGAGTCCTCCAGCTGCGGTTGCTTTCTCTCACCAGTCTTATTAGCTTTTCTTTAATTTTCTCTTACCTTTCTCTTTAGATATTATTTTTTTTTTTTGTCTGTTTCTTTTAATTACTCGTTTTAGTCGTATTTTATACAGTGGTCACCAATAACCTGACTGATCAGCGACCAGGATGCGATTGGTGGATGAATAGGTGGTTGGGGGATCGAGCCTTTAGTAATTCTTGCACTGAAAAAAACACACACACAGGTTTAGTGCTTCGCGAGATACGATTATTATTCATTTATCATACGTTAAAACAGAGAAACAGAGGTAGAAGTCTTCAAGAGGAACCGGATCACACCTACGGACCTCTAGCAGCAACAGCCTGGCTGCTTGGGCGGAAGAACCACTGAAACCGGCCTCAGGTATGACACAGATATTTATGTCAGTTTTAGAGTCTAGATAAATGCAAGACTGTTGCTGTTGTTGTTTATGATGCCAGGAAGCCTTCACTCATAGTTCATGTGTGTCAGATGATCATGCAAGTATAAGTCATCATGTGTGTCAGATGATCATGCAAGTATAAGTCATCATGTGTGTCAGATGATCATGCAAGTATAAGTCATCATGTGTGTCAGATGATCATGCAAGTATAAGTCATCATGTGTGTCAGATGATCATGCAAGTATAAGTCATCATGTGTGTCAGATGATCATGCAAGTATAAGTCACCATGTGTGTCAGATGATCATGCAAGTATAAGTCACCATGTGTGTCAGATGATCATGCAAGTATAAGTCATCATGTGTGTCAGATGATCATGCAAGTATAAGTCACCATGTGTGTCAGATGATCATGCAAGTATAAGTCATCATGTGTGTCAGATGATCATGCAAGTATAAGTCATCATGTGTGTCAGATGATCATGCAAGTATAAGTCATCATGTGTGTCAGATGATCATGCAAGTATAAGTCATCATGTGTGTCAGAGGATCATGCAAGTATAAGTCACCATGTGTGTCAGATGATCATGCAAGTATAAGTCATCATGTGTGTCAGATGATCATGCAAGTATAAGTCATCATGTGTGTCAGACGATCATGCAAGTATAAGTCATCATGTGTGTCAGATGATCATGCAAGTATAAGTCATCATGTGTGTCAGATGATCATGCAAGTATAAGTCATCATGTGTGTCAGATGATCATGCAAGTATAAGTCACCATGTGTGTCAGACGATCATGCAAGTATAAGTCATCATGTGTGTCAGATGATCCTGCAAGTATAAGTCATCATGTGTGTCAGATGATCATACAAGTATAAGTCATCATGTGTGTCCCACAGTGAGCACACGGAGGACCGACTCCCCACCAGCCATGATGCTCAGTGAATCACACGAGTCTTGCTCTTCATTTAAATATACTAATGATGGTACCAATATTTTTGTTATTGCTACTACTACTACTACTACTACTACTAGTAGCAGTATTATTATTATTACTAGAGTAGTAGTAGTAGTAGTAGTGTTACTGATGCTACTATAGTAGTAGTAGTAGTAGTAATAATAATAATAATAATAATAATAATGTATTAAAACGAGTCCCATTAATTAAGCGTTATTGCCCCTGAGAGTTCTCAGACATTACCTTCACACTGAGTGGGTAAGTTATGGGAGACAGTCGATATAGTGTCCTTCTCAAACATTTCTCTCAGCTGTCATCTCCCAACTTTCATCCCCTGATAAGATCATTTCCGCTCAGCTAATCATCTCCTTCCAGTTTTTTAATCACTTGTATGATACGGAATCTTCTTTGAATAACCTGATAGCGCTGAAGGGGTCGAGAAAGGGATTAGGTGGGATTAGATTACCTTGTGTGCGTCGAATAGAGGATTCCATCTCCTCCTGCATGTGGACCGGAGGACTGAATCCCATTTTTTTTTTTTTTGTATGGGATAGAGGATTGGATCCATTTCGTTTATACGGGATAGCGAATTTAATCCCTTGTATGTATAAAGATATAAGTTTGGCTCAATTTGCATATAAAAAAAACAAAATTTTGCTGTTTTTTTTTAAGTTAAATGTTTTAGGATATTTTTTTTTGTGCCCGCCATCACATTGGTAGAGACACTCTCTGCTCCCTTCTCTAAGGTCGGAGGATCGAGCCTCAACATTTCACACACACACACACATACACACACACACACACACACACACACACACACACACACACACATCTCCACGAGTTAATATTTTTTTCCTATAAATGCTAAGCATAAACTATTTGCAATATTAAGGGTTATCATTTTACTTATAGTCAGGACAAGAAAGACTGAATACCTTGTTTTCAAGGATGATCATAATGATTTTGATGATGATGAATTGTGATAATGGTAGTGATAGAATGATGATAGTGATGATGATAAAGGTGATAAAACGTTGTTAATATGAGAGTGATAGTGATGATGATTATTATTATTATTATTATTATTATTATTATTATTATTATGATGATTGTAGTGAATATATATATATATATATATATATATATATATATATATATATATATATATATATATATATAGATAGATAGATAGATAAAAGACTTTTGAGTAGACTTTAGGATGTACATGTTTATAGAGGGGCCACAGATATATATCAGATCACTTTTTAGTTGTAGCTACAGTGAGAGTAAAAGGTAGATGGGATACAAGGAGAATGGAAGCAGCAGGTAAGAGAGAAGTGAAGGTTTATAAACTAAAGGAGACAGTTAGGGTAAGATATAAACAACTATTGGAGGATAGATGGGATAGTGAGAGTATAGATAGACAATGGGGTCGAAGATGTATGGGGTAGGTTTAAGAATGTAGTGTTAGAGTGTTCAGCAGAAGTTTGTAGTAACAGGAAAGTGGGTGCGGGAGGGAAGATGAGCTATTGGTGGAATGATGATGTAAAGAGAGTAGTAAGAGAGAAAAAATTAGCAAATGAGAGGTTTTTACAAAGTAGAAGTGATGCAAGGAGGGAGACGAGTATATGGAGAGAAAAAGAGAGGGAGTAGTGAAGCAATGTAAATAGAGAGCGAATGAGATACTGGGTGAGTTCTTATCAACATTTTTTTTTGAAAATAAGAAAAAAGTTTTGAAGTGAGATTAATAAGTTGAGGAAGCCTAGAGAACAAATGGATTTGACAGTTAAAAATAGGAGAGGAGAGTTATTAAATGGAGAGTTAGAGGTATCGGGAAGATGGAGGGAATATTTTGAGGAATTGTTAAATGTTGATGAAGATAGTGAAGCTGTGATCTCGTGTGTAGGGCAAGGAGGAATAACATCTTGTAGGAGTGAGAAAGAGCCAGTTGTGAGTGTGGGGGAAGTTCGTGAGGCAGTGGGTAGAATGAAAGGGGGTAAGGCAGCTGGGATTGATGGGATAAAGATAGAAATGTTAAAAGCAGGTGGGGATATAGTTTTGGAGTGGTTGGTGCTATTATTTAATAAATGTATGGAAGAAGGTAAGGTACCTAGGGATTGGCAGAGAGCACGCATAGTTCCTTTGTATAAAGGTAAAGGGGACAAAAGAGAGTTCAAAAATTATAGGTGAATAAGTCTGTTGAGTATACCTGGTATAGTGTATGGTAAAGTTATTATTGAAAGAACTTAGAGTAAGACGGAGAGTCGGATAGAAGATGAAAAATGAGACTTTAGGAAAGGTAGGGGATGTAGACCAAGTGTTTCCAGTGAAACATATAGGTGAACAGTATTTAGATAAGGGTGAAGAGGTTTTTGTGGCATTTATGGATTTGGAAAAAGTGTATGACAGTATGGATAGGGGGCATTGTGGTAGATATTGCAGGTGTATGGAAAGGAAGTAGATTATTGAAAGCAATAAACAGTTTTTATGATGATAGTGAGTCTCAGGTTCGAGTATGTAGGAGAGAGGGAGATTATTTCCCAGTAAAAGAAGGCCTTAGACAGGGATGTGTGATGTCACCATGGTTGTTCAATATATTTATAGATGGGGTTGTAAGAGAAGTGAATGCGAGGGTCTTGGCAAGAGGTGTGGGTTAAAAGAAAAAGAATCTAATACAAAGTGGGAGTTGTCACAGTTGCTTTTTGCTGATGACACTGTGCTTTTGGGAGATTCTGAAGAGAAGTTGCAGAGGTTGGTGGATGAGTTTGGTAGGGTATATAAAAGAAGAAAAATTTAAAGTGAATATAGGAAAAAGTAAAGTGATGAGGGTAACAAAACAATTAGGTGACGAAAGATTAGATATCAGTTTGGGGGGAGAGAGTATGGAGGAGGTGAAAGTATTCAGATATGAATACATCAGACATTCAGATATGAAAGATGAGGTGAATCATAGAATTGATGAGGGGGAAAAAGGTGAGTGGTGCACTTAACAGTCTGTGGAGACAAAGAACTTTGTCCATGGAAGCAAAGAAGGGAATGTATGAGAGTATAGTTATAACAATGCTCTTATATGGGAGTGAAACATGAGTTGTGAATGTTGCAACAAGGAGAAGGCTGGAGGCAGTGGAGATGTCATGTCTGAGAGCAATGTGTGGTATGAATATAATGCACATAATTCGTAGTTTGGAAATTAGGAGGAGGTGCGGGATTACCAAAACTATTTATTATCCAGAGGGCTGAGGAGGGGTTGTTGAGGTAGTTTGGACATGTAGAGAGGATGGAACAAGATAGAATGACTTCAAAAGTGTATAAATCTGTAGTGGAGGGAAGGAGGGGTAGGGTTCGGCATAGGAAAGGTTGGTGAGAGGGAGTAAAGGAGGTTTTGTGTGGGAGGGTCTTGGACTTCCAGCAAGCATGCGTAAGCATGTTAGATAGGAGTGAAATGGAGACAAATGGTTTTTAGGACTTAACGTGCTGTTGGAGTGTGAACAAGGTGACATTTATGAAGGGATTCAGAGAAACCGGCAGGCCGGACTTTAGTCCTGGAGATGGGAAGTACAGTGCCGGCACTCTGAAGGAGGGGTGTTAATGTTGCAGTTTTATAACTGTAGTGTAAGCGCTCCTCTGGCAAGACAGTGATGAAGTGAATGATGATGAAAGTTTTTCTTTTTCGGGCCACCCTGCCTTGGTGGCCACCCTGCCTTGGTGGGAGATGGCCGATGTGTTAATAAAATAATAAATAATATATATATATATATATATATATATATATATATATATATATATATATATATATATATATATATATATATATATATATATATATATATATATATTGCGTGCCGAATAGGTAAAAACCAGTCAATTAGGAAGAACTCATTTAAAATTAAGTCCTTGTCCTTTCTAAAATTTTCTCTTATACGTTTAAAAATTGATCTTTTTCGCTTATGTTAAAGTAGAAATTAATAATTTTGTACCAAATGAACCTTAGAAAACTTGCCTAACCTTATTATAACAAGCGCAATTTAATTTAGCCTAATCCAAGTTTACAGTAATTTAATAATAAATAAACACAATGAAATATTTTTTTTTCCGTTAGATTCAGAATGATTTTTTGCGAAATTATTGCTAACACAAATTTTTTCTTGCTTTATTCGGCAAGAAAAGCGTTGCTATTGAAGCCAAAATCTCAAGTTTTACCTATTCTTTCCCAGCCCGGACACGGGCTTTCTTTTCTTTTCCTTTCCCATGGACTAAACCAGAATGCGGATTGTGCGCTTTACACTGACTTTAATCAATATAATATACACTGAGAGACCATTTTAATCGCTATTCTAGGGACAAATGTATTGTTGGTTGGTTGTTAACAGGTTATTACAAGCAGCTTAATGATCCTCGTGTAGTTGATGGGTTTTTAAAACAAATTATTTTAAAACAAATTAACCAACTGATTTATATTGTGGTAATCCTAAAGCAGGAGAACAACTTTCACCGCCATTACGCACAAACAAATATTTCAGTGAGAATGTTTACACAGTTATGTAGCCTAATATTATTCTACATTATAAAAAAAATTATCAAACAATTTCATCTTACTATTTGGCAGAAATACCAACTCATGACTGTCTTTTCTTTGACCAAGCAAGCTAGCTTACCTGGTATCAACTACGCATCCTAGAGGAATGCGTACTTTGTTCAGTTCTCACAGGGCTGAATCGAGTCTTGGTCAAGCCGCAGCTCTGTTAATGATTCAAAACCACTTGTCTCGAGATATATATATATATATATATATATATATATATATATATATATATATATATATATATATATATATATATATATATATATATATATAGTATGTATGTGTGTGTGTGTGTGTGTGTGTGTGTGTGTGTGTGTGTGTACTCACCTAATTGTGGTTACGGGGTTGATTCATAGCTCTTGGTCCCACCTCTTCACTTGTTGCCACTAGGTCTACTCTCTCCCTGCTCCATGAGCTTTATCATACCTCTTCTTAAAGCTACGTATGGTACCTGCCTGCAGTACCTCACTTTCGGGTGGAGTTTGAACCCATGGCAAGTGACTTGTAAAACTCCAGGCCAGTGCGTAAACCACTGGACCAGCTGGCTGCAATAAGATTCATGGAAGCCAGCTGACTCAGTGGCTTACGCACTGGCTTGGAGTTTAATTAACGAGTTCTTCGCCATGGGTTTTAACCCCTTGAATTCCGTGGTTTAATTTGTTAATGAGTGCTAATGACCCTTAGCGTTACTCTGTAATGGGCTGCTACTTTCTTCTCCTTAGAAGTATTGATAGTGAAAACAGTTCCTTAGATGTATTGATAGTGAAGAACAGTTCCTTAGATGTATTGATAGTGAAGAACAGTTCCTTAGATGTATTGATAGTGAAGAACAGTTCCTTAGATGTATTGATAGTGAAGAACAGTTCCTGAGAAGATGGGGGAACCGTAGCCATGATGACTGTTGATGATGAGGATTCATCATGATGAATGATAATGATGATTGGTGAGGATGATTGATGATGATGATGATTGATGACGATGATTGATGATGATGAATCAGTCAGAGAATTCTGATTCATGACGTAAACGAATAAAATATTTAATTATGGAGGAATTATTGAAATTTTAATAAAAGTTAAAATATTTGCTTCAGTATTGGATCCATCATAGGCAGTCATATCTGATTGTTTTTCTCGAGGTTAATCCCAGCCTTGAGATAGAGAATCAAATACTGTTATAATGTTCAAAAGTGTATCGATCCGATTATTTTCACGAATCAATTTTACAGGTTAATAACTGATATCGCACCTCAGCTCATTACAAAGTCCAGCCCTATCTGAGGTATACTGCCACCCCCAGGATGCCACCCACACCTGAGGGTAAACAACCAGGTACCTACTTGCTGCTAGTTGAACAGGGACAACAGGCGTAAGGAAACATGCCTAGTGTTTCTAGCCATAATGGGAATCGAACCACGGACACTCAGTGTGTGAGCTGAGTGAGCTACCAACCGAGATACTGGACATCTGTTTGTGTATTTTGAGGCTGGGGAAGCTGGTGGAGTCGCTGGGGAAGCTGGTGGAGTCGCTGGGGAAGCTGGTGGAGTCTTTGGGGAAGCTGGTGGAGTTGCTGGGGAAGCTGGTGGAGTCGCTGGGGAAGCTGGTGGAGTCTTTGGGGAAGCTGGTGGAGTTGCTGGGGAAGCTGGTGGAGTCGCTGGGGAAGCTGGTGGAGTCGCTGGGGAAGCTGGTGGAATCGCTGGGGAAGCTGGTGGAGTCGCTGGGGAAGCTGGTGGAGTCGCTGGGGAAGCTGGTGGAGTCGCTGGGGAAGCTGGTGGAGTCGCTGGGGAAGCTGGTGGAGTCGCTGGGGAAGCTGGTGGAGTCGCTGGGGAAGTTGGTGGAGTCGCTGGGAAGTTGGTGGAGTCGCTGGGAAGCTGGTGGAGTCGCTGGGGAAGCTGGTGGAGTCGCTGGGGAAGCTGGTGGAGTCGCTGGGGAAGCTGGTGGAGTCGCTGGGGAAGCTGGTGGAGTCGCTGGGGAAGCTGGTGGAGTCGCTGGGGAAGCTGGTGGAGTGGCTGGGGAAGCTGGTGGAGTGGCTGGGGAAGCTGGTGGAGTCGCTGGGGAAGCTGGTGGAGTCGCTGGGGAAGCTGGTGGAGTCGCTGGGGAAGCTGGTGGAGTCGCTGGGGAAGCTGGTGGAGTCGCTGGGGAAGCTGGTGGAGTCGCTGGGGAAGCTGGTGGAGTCGCAAGGAAGAACTCATAGGTCTTTTTTTTTTTTTTTTTTTTTTAACTCGCGTCTCAGTGAAATATCAAGTGAAATGTTATTTTTTTCATGAGATTGGAAACTTTAGTTGCAAGAGAGGGTTGAGATCTAGTGGGTTTTTTTTTACATGGTATTGGAAAACCTTCCTGGAACACTACAGAATTGAGCTCCTTTTCTGCCACAGGCGAGACGAAGAGTTTCTTACTGCGTGGCATTCAACCCTCTTTGTCTAGAAAATAAGAGATCAAAAGCCACGCTGAGTCGTTTAAGCTGGCGAAAATTCTCTTTGTGCCTCAGATATGAGACTGAATACCTCGACGGACCGGTAAAAGCATCTGAGTCTCTTTTAGGTAGGTAAGATACCAACTAAAACAGAGGGTCTGATTCTTTTGATGATTAACATGAATAACTGAAGACTTCTGTGAATTTACATACGAAGAGAATTCTTTTGTAAATTATTTATTGTTATCAAGTTTATCTGAAGCATTAAACCCTCATGAGGCTAGATCCTCTGTCAGTTCGAAACGAGGCAGAAATTCTAACTCTCGCAGGCTGGCTGGGCCTCGGAACTTATTAATTCTGTCATTTGTGGTCTTCATAAATGATCACAAATCACAGAGCAATAACACTGGTTGAACCAGAAGCTCATCGTTTTTCCCTCTCAAGATGTGGGATTGAATACTGTCTCAATATATCAGAGAAAGCATTAAATTTCTTTCTGAGTGGCAACAAGGTCGTATGAAGGTGCTGTGATAGAGAGAGAGAGAGAGAGAGAGAGAGAGAGAGAGAGAGAGAGAGAGAGAGAGAGAGAGAGACAGAGAGAGAGAGAGAGACAGAGCGAGAGAGAGAGAGATGCTGTACGACGCTTGGAATCCTACTCTTTTGTTGGACACAATACGCAAGATTTAACTCCATCTCCTCATCGGATCCGCTAAAGTACTTCCCTTTTCTCTGCCTCTTACACCTCATCTTCAACCTTCACTCTCTTAAGCTTTTTACCTCCTCCTCCTCCACCCCTTCCTTCTCCATCTCCTCCACGTCTTTCACCCTCTATTACGCCTCCTTTTCTCCTCCTCTTCTACGCCTACTCCTCCCTCACTCCACTTTTTCCACCTTTATCACCCCTTACCACCACCTCCTCCTCACCTCCCCACCAGGTGTATATATGCTTGTCATTATATATAACTCACACACAGACCTATTAAGCCAGCCCAGCCATATTTTGTGTGACCATTATTGCCAGCCCAGCCATATTTTGTGTGACCATTATTGCCAGCCCAGCCATATTTTGTGTGACCAATTTTTTTCCCCAGGATGGTTTTATTACTATGGTAAGTCTAATAAAACCAAAGTAAAAATAAATAGAGATGTGTGAGGATGCACCTAGCAGCCAGCCTCCAGGATTCCCTAATTAATGGAGCACCTGTCTACTTTGTTTCTTCCTTTGATGCTGCCAACGGTGGGTAGTGAACATGAGTAATGAAGGTGAGTAGTGAACATGAGCCATAGTGTGTAGCGAGCATGAATGATGATGTGCAGTAAACATGAGTTTTACTGTGTACTGAAAATGAATGGCACTGTGTAACCAAGATGCCCAGAGTTGGATAGTGGAGATGAATAAGAATGTCACTCCCCAGATTCACCACCCTCGTAGCTTAGTGGGCCCTATCGTACCTGCTCTTAAAACTATGTGTGTGTACCCTGCCTCCACCACTTCCTCACCAAGATCATTCCACTTCCAGTCCACTCTGAGATTCAAGAAATATTTCCTAACATCACTGTGGCTCATCCGTGTCTTTAACTTCCAGCTGTGTCCCCGAGTTCCCGTGTCTAGTGTCTCAAACAGCATAGTCCTGTCTACCTTATCAATTTCCCTGAGTATTTTATATGTCGGTATCATGTCTCACCTAAAGAACAAACAGGCACAATACCGTGACTGGAACAACCGCACTTAGGAGGCTGAAACTTTCGACGACATTTCGGTCAGACTTGGACAATTAACTAGTTAAAGGTTCAAGTCAGACAGAAACGTCGTCATAAGTTTCAGTCTCTTAAGTGTGGGTTATTTATGTACTGTTCCACCTGGTTCTTCTGTTCTTCAGTGTCGTTAAATTTAATTTCATCAGCCTTTCCTGGTAGCTGGTGCCCCTCAGCTCATCAACAAGCCTTGTTGCATACTTCACTTTCTCCAGTTTCTTAACATGCTTTTTCAGGTTTGGGTTTCACACTGATGCTGCATATCCAAGATGGATCTGACGTATGTTGGATAAAGAGCCCGGAAAACTCTTTGTTGAGATTCCTGAAGGCTACTCTTAGATTTGCCAGACGAGCATTGACTACAAAGGTTATTCAGCTGATGTGAAACTCTGGCACTATACTGGAACCTATGCTTACTCCTAGGTCTTTATCTTGAGTGAAGCCTGCAGCCTCTGTGCTTCTAGTCTTTACCCGTTTCCGGTCTTCTTGCCCCTTCATGATCTTGAATTTATTGGGGGTTAAATTCAAGCATCCACTTATCTGACCACTCTTGCACTTTATCTAGATTCCTTTGTTGGTGTACCTCCCTATTCTGACTTCCTGGAGTCCTTCCTGTCTCCACTGTAAATACTTCTTTAAATCTCATATTGAGCTCCTCATATACTTCTTGGTCGTTTCTTTTGAACTCTCCACCTTCCTTCCTCAGCCTGATTACCTGGTCCTTGACTGTTGTTTTCCTCCTGATGTGGCTATACAACAGCTTCGGGTCAAACTTGATTTTCGATGCTATGTCATTTTCGTATTGTCGCTGAGCCTCCCTTCTTATCTGCGTAGATTCGTTTTTGGTTCTTAGGCTAATCTCTTTCCTGGGTCCTTTGTCTTCTATACTTTTTCCATTCTCTAGTGAACTTAGTTTTTGCCTCCCTACACTTTTGGGTGAACCAAAGACTCTTTCTGGTCTTCCCATTATCTCTGTTTCCCATGGGAACAAACCTCTCCTCTGCCTCCTTGCATTTTGTTGTCATGTAGTCCATGATTTCTTTAACTGGTTTTCCTGCCATTTCTCTTTCCCACTGAACGTCTTGCAGGAAGTTCCTCATGCCTGTGTAGTCCTCCCTCATGTAGTTTGGCTTCTCCCATCCTATTCCTGCTACCCTCTCCATTTGCAGCTCAACTATGTATTCAAAGCACAGAACCACATGATCACTAGCTCCGAGGGGCCTTTCATACATGATATCCTCAATGTCAGAATTACTCAAAGTGAATACTAGGTCCAAAGGACTAGTCTTGCTGGTTCATCCTCACCTCTCTCTCTGGTAGTGTCTCTAACATGTTGATGCATGAGGTTTTCCAGTACCACATCCATCATCTAGGCTCTCCATGTTTCGGGACCCCCATGGGGCTCCAGGGTTTCCCAGTCAATCTCATTGTGATTGAAATCACCCATAACTAGTAACTTTGCTCTACCCATGTGAGCTCTTCTGCCCACCTCTGTTGCTCTCTTTGCATTTTTCTCTTTTCCTCCAGCAGTTCTGTGGTGGGTTGTACATCACTCCAATTACCACCTTCTGGCCCCCAGACTGGATTGTTCCTACTATGTAGTCCCTTTCGCCCATTCCATGCACTCCTTCCATTTCCTCAAATCCTCACCAGTTTTTAATGAGCAGTGCAACTCCTCCTTCCCCTTTGTTCCCTCTATCTTTCCTCAGGATTTGATATCTAGGTGGAAAGATTGCATCTGTTATCATCTTGGTGAGTTTCGTTTCTGTGAGTGCTATTATGCCTGAGGATGTCTCCTTGATTCTTTCATGTCACTCCTCACATTTATTTGTTATTCCATCTGCATTTGTAAACCAAACCTTCAACTTCTTTTCTAAAACTGTGGTCTGGGGGATACATTGGGGTTTCAGAAGTGGAAGACCTGCTAAGGACCTATGAGTGGCTGATGTAAAGGTGGGGTTTGTAATGAGGTGGGTGGGGGCATTGGGTATGGCATGTGTGTTTTAGGTTAGAATGTTTGGTTGCATTGGGGTTGTCCTGGTTGAGGGGGTTCTGTAGGTGGTTGTGAGGGAGGTTGTATTTGATCTTCCTCCTGAGTCTGGGTTCTCCTGTCCATCTCCATTTTCGCCTCTCATTCCTCCTTTCGTCTTTGTACCCTTTCTTTCAGTTTCTGCCTTTCTTTTCGCATTCTGTCACAGTTGAGATACACCCTCTGTTACGCCGACATGTTCCTTAGTCGTGCTTTCTCCTGCAGGATCCTGTTTCGATCCAATTCTGCCTTGAAAATTACTCTGAATGGCTTGTTTCTACCTCTTGCAAACCCCTATTCTCAGAAAATTTGCCAGCAGGGTCAATTCATCTTCTCCTATTGCTTTCATGATGCTTTCAATCACTTTTTTCTCCCCTTGTCTTCTTGCTTTGTATGTTTTCCCTTCAACTTCCTGGAGCCCCTGATTCGATTAACTTGCCTCCATTGCAGCTTTCCTTTCTTCAATCTCTTCACTATCTGCTGTCCCTGGCCCAGTGGTTTGTCATTTTCCCTTCTCAGCTTTTCCTGGGCATCGCTGTGGTCTGTTCGGGCCTCTATGTATATCATAGCTCTTTCATTTTCTACAGTCCCCTCAATTGTTCCTGATGTGATCCTCTTTTTTTCTCGGGTTCCATGATAGTATGATAGGGCCTCTGCATACAGTTTCACTCCTTTGTTCCCAAAAGTCCCTTCGAAAGTGACTGAGGTAGCAGTTTCTTATGTTATGTCCACATTGCTCTTTAGTTCTTTAGGCTGTTTCAGATTTTTCAGTTCCTCTTCTAATCTCTGTATCTTAGCCTCTTCTGCTGTGACTTGCATCTCCCACTTCCTGCTCTCTGCAGCTATCCTCTCCTCCATTTTCATGATAAGCTCTTCTAGCTTCCTTCCCCACTCATGTTCCCTTTTCATGACCTCTGTTACCCAAGCTTTCTTCCCAGACTCATCTTCCAATCCCCTGGTTTTCCATCCTGCTCTCTGGCAACCCATTTTTTTGGTTGCCAGAGAGTGAAAAACGTATGTATTTCTGTGTGGTTGTTTGTGATGTCTCACGAAATTGTAATGACACGATTGCAAACAAACCATACCAGCGTGGCCCAGTGGCTAGTGCGTTGGTCTGGAGTTTTGTGACTCTGATCGCGGGTTTTAACCCCACCAGTGGTATGGCTTGTTGTTTGTGATTTGTGTTTGTCTGAGTGTGTGTGTATGTGTGTGTGGAGGGCGGAGGGAGGGAGAGAAGGAAGCTGGAGAAAGTATCAAAAGGTGAGAGAGGTTGGGAGGGAAAAAGAGGGGAGGAATATAGGGAGAGAGAGGGAGGGAGAAGCAAAGGGTGAGAGAGAATGGGAGAGGGATAGGGGGGAAGAGGGAGAGAAGGGGGGAGAAGAAGGAGGTTGAGAGAGAAAGAGGGGGAATTTGGGGAGGGAGTAGAAGAGAGAGGTGGAGAGGGTGTGGAGGAGAGAGAGTGTGTGTGGGAATTTGTGTGTTGTCCACGTGTGGGTGTGAACGTGTGTGTGTGGAACTATATGAGTGTGGGTTTATTGTGTGAAAAGTTGTGGGTGGGATTGTGTGTTATGGTGTATGAGTGTGTATGTAGAGTTTACCTGTGACACGTGGTCTTGCGTGCTCCTCTGACCTGACTTGACCAACAACCACCTACTAGTTTATGTCTTATATGCTTATCCTTCTTCCTAGTCTAATAGACACCTGTCTGCTCGCCCTGTTCTGCTATAAATTACCATCGATATTCGTTATTGAGTACTTGATAGCCTATTCTTTATCGTACTAGGAGAGTTGGACCGTTCATAAACAGCTTGGTGGTTAAGTGAAACTCACACCTGACTCCTCAAAAACAACGCATAGGTGAGATACTTGCGATGCAGCCTGTAGCAGCCTGTAGCAGCCTGTAGCTGCCTGTAGATTGTTCAACTGGTTGTGATGTCCTGGCGTATATCCACCTCCGTTTCTTCTCGATATATAATATAAATCTATTCACTGTACTTCTTTCACTGGTCACACATTTATTTAACTTTATTATCTTTCTTGGGTGACACATGTGGCACCATCACCTGGACCACACTAGGCCTGCCCTCTCTGACGCACCACCAAATATCACTTTCAAGTCACTTATAAAACTGAGGCTCTCCCCACACTTATGTGGCTCAGGGCAACTTGTAAATCACTTCAAGGGTTGTTCACTACCCTGACACACTTAATGACCCCTGCAGTAACCTTAGGTAGAACACATCACTTAAATTCACAGATCACTGAAGTTGTGATTCGCCCACGTTTGGTCCCTGTGTACTCACCTAATTGTGGTTGCAGGGGTCGAGACTCAGCTCCTGGCCCCGTGTGTGTGTGTGTGTGTGTGTGCGTGCGTGCGTGCTTTGTGCCTGTGAAGAAGAGAGAGAGAGAGAGAGACCTAAGCAGTGCTCCCGCTGTCACTGGAGAGAGCATTACCAATGTTGGGGAGCTCAAACACTCAGCGTCCCGACGTGATAGTCGTTGTTGAGACATTCTTTGGACGACAGGAAGGACTCCGGAAAATTTTGCAAGAACTGCTGGCCACACCTCATGGATGAGAAGAGAGAGGCAAGGGCAAGGAGGAGGTGTTGCTGTGTGCTTCTCTAAAAGTGTACATGCCCAGCACATTGATGATGACATTCCTAATCACCTAGAAATGATGTTTTCTAAGCTATGAATAAACATTAGTACATCTGTTCAAGCTTGTTCAATGTACAGACGTCAGTGGCAGCAAGCACATCCCATCAACTTCCTGATGAAAAATGTGGACTCCTCTCTACTTCAACATAAATACCAACATATTATAATTATAGATGACCTCTACCGACATCTTATACAGAGGGATTTTGATGACCTTGCGGTGTTTGACATGAGAAACTTTGTTGATTTCCCTACTCATTTATCTGGCTCCTCCCTCGACGCAGTAGTGAGTGACCTGTCTGAAGGCACAGGCACTTGCCAACCCCTAAGCTATGTTGGGTCAACTGACCACAAGGTTGTCTTTACAACACTGATGATTCCAACACAACCACGTGAAGAATCTACACTGATGGTTCCACCACAACGACGTGAAGAATCTACACTGATGATTCCAACACAACGACGTGAAGAATCTACAATGATGATTCCAACACAACGACGTGAAGAATCTACACTGATGATTCCAACACAATGACGTGAAGAATCTACACTGATGATTCCAACACAACGACGTGAAGAATCTACACTGATGGTTCCACCACAACGACGTGAAGAATCTACATTGATGATTCCAACACAACGACGTGAAGAATCTACAATGATGATTCCAACACAACGACATGAAGAATCTACACTGATGGTTCCACCACAACGACGTGAAGAATCTACACTGATGGTTCCAACACAACGACGTGAAGAATCTACACTGATGATTCCAACACAATGACGTGAAGAATCTACACTGATGATTCCAACACAACGACGTGAAGAATCTACACTGATGATTCCAACACAACGACGTGAAGAATCTACACTGATGATTCCCACACAACGACGTGAAGAATCTACACTGTTGATTCCCACACAACGACGTGGAGATTCTACACTGACAACCTGGCTGTGGTGAAGAGAAAACTGGCCAGACCTCTGTACTGAGCTCGCCGCGTCCCATTGTAATATGTTCAGTGGAGACATTCACTGACCACATTAAGAATGTGTACTGTGAATGAGTTCACTGACCACATTAAGAATGTGTACAGTGAATGAGTTCACTGTACACATTAAGAATGTGTACAGTGAATGAGTTCACTGACCACATTAAGAATGTGTACAGTGAATGAAGTTCACTGACCACATTAAGAATGTGTACAGTGAATGAGTTCACTGACCACATTAAGAATGTGCACAGTGAATGAGTTCACTGACCACATTAAGAATGTGTACAGTGAATGAGTTCACTGACCACATTAAGAATGTGTACAGTGAATGAGTTCACTGACCACATTAAGAATGTGTACAGTGAATGAGTTCACTGACCACATTAAGAATGTGTACAGTGAATGAGTTCACTGAACACATTAAGAATGTGTACAGTGAATGAGTTCACTGACCACATTAAGAATGTGTACAGTGAATGAGTTCACTGACCACATTAAGAATGTGTACAGTGAATGAGTTCACTGTACACATTAAGAATGTGTACAGTGAATGAGTTCACTGACCACATTAAGAATGTGTACAGTGAATGAGTTCACTGACCACATTAAGAATGTGTACAGTGAATGAGTTCACTGACCACATTAAGAATGTGTACAGTGAATGAGTTCACTGACCACATTAGGAATGTGTACAGTGAATGAGTTCACTGACCACATTAGAATGTGTACAGTGAATGAGTTCACTGACCACATTAAGAATGTGTACAGTGAATGAGTTCACTGACCACATTAAGAATGTGTACAGTGAATGAGTTCACTGACACATTAAGAATGTGTACAGTGAATGAGTTCACTGACCACATTAAGAATGTGTACAGTGAATGAGTTCACTGACACATTAAGAATGTGTACAGTGAATGAGTTCACTGACACATTAAGAATGTGTACAGTGAATGAGTTCACTGACCACATTAAGAATGTGTACAGTGAATGAGTTCACTGACACATTAAGAATGTGTACAGTGAATGAGTTCACTGAACACATTAAGAATGTGTACAGTGAATGAGTTCACTGACCACATTAAGAATGTGTACAGTGAATGAGTTCACTGACCACATTAAGAATGTGTACAGTGAATGAGTTCACTGACCACATTAAGAATGTGTACAGTGAATGAGTTCACTGACCACATTAAGAATGTGTACAGTGAATGAGTTCACTGACCACATTAAGAATGTGTACAGTGAATGAGTTCACTGAACACATTAAGAATGTGTACAGTGAATGAGTTCACTGACCACATTAAGAATGTGTACAGTGAATGAGTTCACTGAACACATTAAGAATGTGTACAGTGAATGAGTTCACTGACCACATTAAGAATGTGTACAGTGAATGAGTTCACTGACCACATTAAGAATGTGTACAGTGAATGAGTTCACTGACCACATTAATAATGTGTACAGTGAATGATTTCACTGACCACATTAAGAATGTGTACAGTGAATGATTTCACTGACCACATTAAGAATGTGTACAGTGAATGAAGTTCACTGACCACATTAAGAATGTGTACAGTGAATGAGTTCACTGACCACATTAAGAATGTGTACAGTGAATGAGTTCACTGACCACATTAAGAATGTGTACAGTGAATGAGTTCACTGACCACATTAAGAATGTGTACAGTGAATGAGTTCACTGACCACATTAAGAATGTGTACAGTGAATGAGTTCACTGACCACATTAAGAATGTGTACAGTGAATGAGTTCACTGAACACATTAAGAATGTGTACAGTGAATGAGTTCACTGAACACATTAAGAATGTGTACAGTGAATGAGTTTACTGACCACATTAGGAATGTGTACAGTGAATGAGTTCACTGACCACATTAAGAATGTGTACAGTGAATGAGTTCACTGACCACATTAAGAATGTGTACAGTGAATGAGTTCACTGACCACATTAAGAATGTGTACAGTGAATGAGTTCACTGACCACATTAAGAATGTGTACAGTGAATGAGTTCACTGACCACATTAAGAATGTGTACAGTGAATGAGTTCACTGACCACATTAAGAATGTGTACAGTGAATGAGTTCACTGAACACATTAAGAATGTGACAGTGAATGAGTTCACTGACCACATTAAGAATGTGTACAGTGAATGAGTTCACTGACCACATAAGAATGTGTACAGTGAATGAGTTCACTGACCACATTAAGAATGTGTACAGTGAATGAGTTCACTGACCACATTAAGAATGTGTACAGTGAATGAGTTCACTGACCACATTAAGAATGTGTACAGTGAATGATTTCACTGACCACATTAAGAATGTGTACAGTGAATGAGTTCACTGACCACATTAAGAATGTGTACAGTGAATGAGTTCACTGAACACATTAAGAATGTGTACAGTGAATGAGTTCACTGAACACATTAAGAATGTGTACAGTGAATGAGTTCACTGAATACATTAAGAATGTGTACAGTGAATGAGTTCACTGAACACATTAAGAATGTGTACAGTGAATGAGTTCACTGAACACAGTCTTAATCTCCAACAAAAATACATCCCTCACTGGCAGTATGTGACGAAGCCTTCAGATCAGCCTTGGTTTGGCTTTCGTTGTGGAGTGACTGCTACTGCTAAGTACAAGGTTTCGAGAAGGTATTAAAGGTATCCCACTATCTATAACAGGAACCTGTACAGGCTACTCTGTCGGCAAATGTAAAAAGTCCAAAAGTGGGCCATCTCTAGCTGGGAGGCTGACACAAAACGGAAACTGGCACCAAGTTGAGTGGGCTTCAAAACCTGGTGATCTTTGGTCAAGAACCGACAAGGTTATTCAATGTGATGAAATTATTCCACCTCTAAATTAAGAGGATGGGACCGTCTACTAGCAGACAGGAGAAAGTTGACCTCCTTGCTGAACTCTTTGCTGCTAAGATGCAAGTTCCAGGCCTGGTGGCTAAAGCTCTTCCTCCACACGGCGAGGGTCTGGGTTCGATTTCCAACTAGGGTAGAAACATTGGGCGTGTTTCTTTACACCTGTTGTCTATGGTCACCCATTAATAAAATGGGTACCTGGGTGTTAGTCGACTGGTGTGGGTCGCATCCTGGGACACTGACCTAATTTGCCCGAAATGCTCAGCATAACAAGGGACTTTCTATATAGTAGTATGTCATTGATGTCAGCTAGGCCTGTATACCATGTACATGTACTTGTAGTAAATAAAGATATTTTATTATTATTATTATTATTATTATTATTATTATTATTATTATTATTATTATTATTATTATTATTATACAACAAGGGAACCTCCTTTGCTAGCCGTAAGTACTGTGTCAAAGTTGTCAGAGGTGAAGATAAGGCTGGGTGTAGTGTTTCTTTTTCTTAAATTGATGGACCAAGAAGAGGATCTGGGCCCAGATAAGGTGAGCCCAAGACTGCTGAATACACGTTCAGACCAACCAGCATCATCTCTAGCTCACATCTATCAGCACTGCCTATCAGTGACTACCGACCAGCAACTACAAAGCAGTGCCACTCCTATTAATCACTGGCAAGATTCTTGAGACAATAATCTCTCGGCAGATGACAGCGCTTTTCGACTACCGCTAGCTTTGTGACCGTCAATATGGCTTCAAAAAAGATCACTCTGCTGCTGATCTACTGTTAAACCTCTTCGCTATGTGGCACCAGTCACTGGATGAATGCAAGGTCAGCTGTGCAGTTGCACAGTACATTGCAGGTCCTCTCAACTGAGTATGGCACTAGGAACTCTTGGCAAAACTGCAATCAATAGGAGACGCCGGTTCTGCACTATGTCTCCTTGGTGATTATCTACAAGGAAGATCTCTAACCATAGTCCTCAACAGGACAGAGTCAACAAGACACTATATTGATGCAAGTGTTTAACATGGAAGTGTACTTGGGCCATTGTTATGGAATGTCTACTTAAATAACCTTCGGCTCATCCCAGAATCGCTTGCATAAGCAGATGACTGTACTCTGACATTTACCTGTCCATGAGAGGAAATGCTAGCTACTCTAAGTTACATCATTCACCAGCTTACACCCATATCAGCCTGGGGGAAACGATGGCAAGTCACCTTTGCTCTGAGAAAACAAATGATGATGGTCAATAGGCCCCATGATGGTAATGCTGATGCAGTGGTGAATGAATTTGAGAGTGTTGGAATCGGAGGATGAAGTTGATATTCTTGGCATGAAATTTGACTTGAAACTAGCTGTAAAGAACCACGTAGTAAATCTCGCAAACAAGGCGGCCAGGAAGCTTACAGCATTTAGATGTATCTCGTATCTGCTCGACAGAAGAGGCTGCAAGACTCTGTATGAAGCATAAGTGCGCTCACACTTTAAATATGGTCCACTTTCTTGGATTGCCTTTCCCCCCATTTACCCTCTTCCCAGTCTCATCTGCGACTGCTTGACAGAATAGAGAACAGAACAAGACGACTCATCATTCGCCTACACTGGATCTGGACAGATCTGTCATTTCAGCAGAGCCTTCAACATCTCGGGATGTAGGCGGCCCTACTGCTATATACAAAACAAATATTGTGAAGCCACACTTAGCTCCACTCCGAGGACAGTGAAAAGCTTCTCCACAACAAGACGGACAGCATGTAGCAACTTCACTTTGACTGTACCCTTCTCGAGAACATCACTTCATCTGAGATCACTTATTCCTAGAATAATTCGAGTCTAGAACATTGTTCGCCAAGCATAATGACATTGAAGAAATAAAGTCACTTGACCAAATGAAATCGCTGGCTCACAGATAGCTCCAAATTCATCCTGCTCCCAATATGTATCTCTCATAACAAAAATGAGCTGAAGTAGGTAACGGTTCTTCCTTTGTAAATAAACTTAGGAATTCATAACCTAACACTGTAAGACCCTTGTGTGAAAAATAAAAGAGAGAGTGAGAGAAAGATATGCATTAAAATATATATATATATATATATATATATATATATATATATATATATATATATATATATATATATATATATATGTCGTGCCGATTAGGTAAAACTGGTCAATTAGCAAGAACTCATCTAAAATTAAGTCCTTTCTAAAATTTTTCTTATACGTTTAAAGATATATTTTTTCATTTATGTTAATGTAAGAATTTATAATTTTGTACCAAGAGAAACTTTGAAAACCTACCTAACCTTATTACAACAAGCGCAATTTAATTTAGCCTAACCCAACTAAATATATTTTAGAAACGTTAACATTAATTTAATAATAAACAAACACAATGAAATATTTTTTTCGTTATGTTCAGAATGATTTTGGCGAAATTATTGCATACACAAATTTTCAGTTGTCTTATATGGCAAGGTGAGCGTTGCTATTTAAGCCAAAATCGCAAGTTTTACCTAATCGGCACGACATATATATATATATATATATATATATATATATATATATATATATATATATATATATATATATATATATATATATATATATATATATATATATGTGTGTGTGTGCAATAAGATCAGAGTAAACAGGTCATATCAAATATAAAATACCACTGTGAAAATATAATGCTTGTGACTTCTCACATTATCAAGGCCTTGATAATGTGAGAAGTCACGAAAGCGCTTGGAATTTGGCTATTTTTTCACAGTGGTTGTTTTGCATATTGTGATATCACCTGTTTACTGTGATCTCATTGTTTTATATATATATATATATATATATATATATATATATATATATATATATATATATATATATATATATATATATATATTAAATATATAGGGAGGTACCACCTCTAGAACTTGCTGGGGACCGTCCAAAAACTCGAGGCTGCCCCCGGAGCTGTTAGAATATTTTCTTCTCCTACCACTCCCTATATTTATTGAATGAGTGCTTTATTAATAGACAGAATACATTGACAGAAAATACAAACATGAACATGAATACGTTGGTACAATATATCAAAGATTATGAATCTCTTCCAGCTCCTCCGAAGCCGGACGCGAGCCCAGTACGAAGCATGCATTTCCCTCTGGATGGCCATACTGAGGAGCTGGAAATTGAAAGTGGCTGCCCCTGGGTCCCTGGTGGTGTCGATGAGGCTGGAACCCAGTTCTTTAAGGAAACGTGTTGCTGTTGCATTTTTCCCCATGATCCCAAGGTCTCTGATCCCACAGGGACAAATTGATACTGTTGGCTTATGTCCCTGTACTTGCCGATCTTATACTCGTCCCTGTGGTGAGCAGCTCCTCCCTGTCGCCCGACACTGTGATGGATGTAGGTGTCAGCCAGTGTCGACACACAGGTATAGTCCCATGCTAAGAGCTTGCCATTCTTCCAAGGATAGATGGTGATCCCGTCGGGGCAGTTTGGTGGGTTGTGGGCATTATTGGCTGCTAGTGATCGGGGCTCTCGGCTGGGTATCCAGCTGTAGCAAGGGTCTTTATGATGTTGACTTCATTGTGTCTTGCATGCCAGCCCTTGGTTTTGGAACAGTTTAGACCATGTAGACCATATTGGTCGGCTTGCGCATCGCCGCAAATATATATATATATATATATATATATATATATATATATATATATATATATATATATATATATATATATATATATATATATATATATATATATATATATATATATATATATATATATATATATATATATATATATATATATATATATATATATATATATATATATATATATATGATGAGAGAGAGAGAGAGAGAGGAGAGAGAGAGAGAGAGAGAGAGAGAGAGAGAGAGAGAGAGAGAGAGAGAGAGAGAGAGAGAGAGAGAGAGAGAGAAAGAGCGAGAGAGACAGACAGACAGACAGGCAGATAGAGACAGACAGACAGACACAGACAGACACAGACAGAGATACAGACAGACACAGACAGACACAGAAAGAGATACAGACAGAACAGGGTGACAGGAAACAGATTTAATCTTCAATATGTGATTTCATCCGTTATTCTCACCGGATTAATCTACACAAATCCGGATTTAAACCATTAATATTTTTTCCCCCTGGTCCCTGTTGATGCAGTATATATATATATCCTGTTGATGGTGACAGTAAACGGTATATATTTTTCCTGTTGATGGTGAAAGCTGATGGGGACCAACAAATTAGTGGCATTAATAATTTTGATAAGAATATTCAGAGAATATTTTTTGGAAATAAAATATTACACCAATTTTTTTCTCTTGTTAATAATAATGGTATAATCTTTGCTCGACTTATATTATTATTATTATTATTATTATTTGTATTATTATTATTATTATTATTATTATTATTATTATTATTATTATTATTATTATTATTATATTATTATTATCATTATTATTATTATTATTTAAATTATTATCATTATTATTACATTATCATTATCATTATTATTAGAAGTAGTAGGTATTGCGGAAGTAGTAATAGGACCACCCCAAGGGTAACAGGGAGAGGCAGGGGTACTCTCACACATTGACCTCCCCAGGGTAACAGGGAGAGGCAGGGGTACTCTCACACATTGACCTCCCCAGAGTAACAGGGAGAGGCAGGGGTACTCTCACACAATGACTTCCCCAGGGTAACAGGGAGAGGCAGAGGTACTCTCACACATTGACCTCTCTAGAGTAACAGGAAAAGGTATGGGGTTCTCTCACACAAGGACCTCCCAAGAGTAATAGGGAGAGGTATGGGGTTCTCTCACACAAGGACCTCCCCAGAGTAACAGGGAGAGGTATGGGGTACTCTCACACAAGGACTTCCCCAGGGTAGGAAAGAGAGGCAGGGGTACTCTCACTACACAATGACCACCCCAGGATAACAGGGAGAGACAGGGGTACTCTTACACAAGGACCTCCTCAGGGTAATAATACATTAATGGAGGTGTTCATCAATGCTGATCTGGGGAATAAATAGTTGATGGTATTGTACAAGTTGTCAGTGAGCTACTGCACCACAGTCACAGCCACTGACACAGCCACGGGCACAGCCACTGACACAGCCACGGGCACAGCCACTGACACAGCCACGGGCACAGCCACTGACACAGCCACGGGCACAGCCACTGACACAGCCACGGGCACAGCCACTGACACAGCCACGGGCACAGCCACTGACACAGCCACGGGCACAGCGACTGTCTCTCTCTCTCACTGTGTGTGGAGGGAGAAGAGTTGGATATCTTATAACATCCATGGTCCTCTTCTCCCTATGTCCATTTTATTTCCTCTGTCTCCTGTGTATAATTTACCTTGTCTCCGCTCTGGGATGATGGAGATATATTAATAAAAAAAGTGTCTCCTGTGTATGGGATAAACTATGCTGTGAGATGGTGATTCCCAAGTAATAGTGACTCTAGTGTAGCTATGCTGGAAGGAAACGTTCGAAGCTGCCGTAGCTAATAAACCCTTGCTGGAATAATTGACGATATCCTCATTGTCTCACCGAATTCTGTCAGCTCTGGCTGACAGATTGCAACATCTTGTTCTAGCCATTTCTCTCTCTCCTGTGAGGAAGTCGTAGATGAGACGGTGGACAGGCAGTCCAAAGAAGGGGCTCATACTCAATGTGTGAGCGTAACTGTACCTCGGACATTTTCCTTTCCAGCTTCTACTATCGAACAGGTGCGAGATACACCTTAATGCTGTTAGCTTCTCGGTTGCTTGCAAGATTAACAACGTGATTCTTTATAGACATTTTGGACTCAAATTTCACTCCTAGGATATCCACCTCATCCCCGGAATCTAACACTCTTCCATTCATTCTTACCATTGCTCCAGCACTAACATCATGCTGATTAGAGACAATCATTATTGCTCCAGCACTAAATGCCCTAGAATCATCTCCGACTAACAGCTGCTCCTAGACCATCTAATTGCTCCAGCACTAACATCATGTGCTAGAGACCATCATTTGCTCCAGCACTAACATCTAGCATGCTGCCTAAGATGTAGCCATCATCATTGCTCCAGCACTAACATCATGCTGCCTAGAGACCATCATCATTGTTCCTGCACTAACAGCATGCTGCCTAGAGGCCATCATCATTGTTCCTGCACTAACATCATGCTGCCTAGAGGCCATCATCATTGATCCAGCACTAACATCATGCTCCCTAGAGGCCATCATTATTGCTCCAGCACTAACATTATGCTGCCTAGAGACCATCATTATTGCTCCAGCACTAACATCATGCTGCCTAGAGGCCATCATAATTGCTCCAGCACTAACATCATGTTGCCTAGAGGCCATCATCATTACTCCAGCACTAACATCATGCTGCCTAGAGACCATCATCATTGCTCCTACACTAACATTATGCTGCCTAGAGACCATCATCATTGCTCCAGCACTAACATCATGCTGCCTAGAGACCATCATCATTGCTCCAGCACTAACATTATGCTGCCTAGAGACCATCATCATTGCTCCACCACTAACATCATGCTGCCTAGAGACCATCATCATTGCTCCTGCACTAACATCATGCTGCCTAGAGACCATCATCATTGCTCCAGCACTAACATCATGCTGCCTAGAGACCATCATCATTGCTCCAGCACTAACATCATGCTGCCTAGAGACCATCATCATTGCTCCAGCACTAACATTATGCTGCCTAGAGACCATCATCATTGCTCCAGCACTAACATCATGCTGCCTAGAGACCATCATCATTGCTCCTGCACTAACATCATGCTGCCTAGAGACCATCATCATTGCTCCAGCACTAACATCATGCTGCCTAGAGACCATCATCATTGCTCCTGCACTAACATCATGCTGCCTAGAGACCATCATCATTGCTCCTGCACTAACATCATGCTGCCTAGAGACCATCATCATTGCTCCAGCACTAACATCATGCTGCCTAGAGACCATCATCATTGCTCCAGCACTAACATCATGCTGCCTAGAGACCATCATCATTGCTCCAGCACTAACATCATGCTGCCTAGAGACCATCATCATTGCTCCAGCACTAACATCATGCTGCCTAGAGACCATCATCATTGCTCCAGCACTAACATCATGCTGCCTAGAGACCATCATCATTGCTCCAGCACTAACATTATGCTGCCTAGAGACCATCATCATTGCTCCTGCACTAACATCATGCTGCCTAGAGACCATCATCATTGCTCCAGCACTAACATTATGCTGCCTAGAGACCATCATCATTGCTCCTGCACTAACATCATGCTGCCTAGAGACCATCATCATTGCTCCAGCACTAACATCATGCTGGCTAGAGACCATCATTATTTGTTTCCTCAACCAAATGTAACCTGACGACGTTTTTCCCAGCCTGATACAGCTTTAAGCTGGTGATTGATGTGCTGAGAGCAGCTGGTATTTCCTCTCTTGAATAAGTAAATGTCAGAGTACAGTTGGAACGGGATTCTGGGATGACGCGAAGGTCAGTTAAGAAAACTTTCCATAACAAGAGGACCAAGCACCCTTATGGAACACTATCTCTCTCTCTCTCTCTCTCTCTCTCTCTCTCTCTCTCTCTCTCTCTCTCTCTCTCTCTATCTATCTATCTATCTATCTATCTATCTATCTCTCTCTCTCTCTCTCTCTCTCTTTCTCCCTCTTTTTTTTCACAGGGTTTGACAAGGTTAGGTTAAGGATCCCTAGCTTTATCAACAAGCTATTTACAAGTTAAGGGTTTATAACTTTATTGACAAGCTAAGAGCTGTTAGTTACATCAGCTCAGTTGAAAGCATTTTTATTATTATGAAACATACAAGTAATTTGGAACCATGTGTGGCCCAGCATTTTCATTTGATTAACTGACTTAATCTCGTTGACATCATAATGCTGTATGAATGTGTTCCAGACTCGAGTCATCCTGGGAATAAATGATCTCAGATGAAGTGATGTTCTGGAGAAGGGTACAGCCAAAGTGAAGTTGCTGCTTGCTGCCCGTCTTGTGGTATAGAAGCTTGCTTCTCGCTGTGTGGTATTTTGACAATGTTGGCCTTGTACATAACAGTAAGGCCACCCACACCCCTCCTGTGTTGAAGGTTCTGCTGAAATGACAGATCTATCCAGAATGGGTCCAGTCGAGAGATGAGACGTCTTGCTCTGTTCTCTACTCTGTCAAGCAGTCGCAGATGAGATGGGGGGGGGCAGGCAAACCAAGAAAGTGGAGCATACTCAAGGTGTGAGCGTACTTGTGCCTCATACAGAATCTTGCAACCTCTACATTCAAGCAGATGCGAGATACGGCGAAGTGCTGTAAGCTTCCTGGCTGCCTTGTTTGCAAGATTTACCTCGTGGTTCTTCATGGTCAGTTTGGAGTCAAATTTCACCCCAAGGATATCAACTTCTTCCCCAGGTACCAAACTCTCCCATTCATACTTACTACTGCACCGGCATTACCATCATGGTGCCTTGAGACCATCATCATTTGTGTTTTCTCAGGTGCAAATGTTACCTGCCATCGGTTTTCCCAAGCTGATGTAGCTCTTAGCTGGTGATTGATGTAGCTTAGAGCAGCTGGCATTTCTTCTCTTGGATAAGTGAATGTACAGTACAGCATATGCATAGGATTCTGGGAGGAGATGAAGGTCATTGAAGTAGACATTCCATAACAATGGTCCCAGCACACTTCCTTGTATAACACTTGCCCCAATAGGATGTCTTGTTGATTCTGTTCCATTGAGGACTACCCTTAGAGATCAACCATGAAGGTAATCACTGAGGAGACATAGTGTAGAGACTGCAATGTCCAGTGCTACCACACAGCTGACTTTGGATTCATCCAGTGACTGGTGCCATTTAGTGGAGAGGTTTAACAACAGATTAACTGCAGAGTAGCCTTTCCTGAAGCCATATTGACGGTCACAAAGTAGTGAGTGGTAGTCAAAAAACTCTGTCATTTGTCTTGAGATTATTGTCTCAAGGATCTTGCCAGTGATTGACAGGAGTGACACTGGTCTGTAGTTGCTGGTTTCTGCTCTGCTCTTCTTTTTGTGAACAGGGACTGCATTTGTCTCTTTCCACAGAGAAGGCCATTTACACTGTACTAGGCTCTCTCTCTCTCTCTCTCTCTCTCTCTCTCTCTCTCTCTCTCTCTCTCTCTCTCTCTCTAAGCCCACCACCAACAACAACAGTCACGATAACAACACAACAACACAAACGACAACAATTACAAAGCATACAACAACAATAATATCAACACAAACAACAAAAACAACGACACCAGCAACAGCAACAATAGCAACAAAAAAGACAACAACAGTAACAACATTAATAACACAGATAACAACAAACAACAACAACAACAAAATTACACTTTGTCAAAACAGAATGCAGCAACGAACTCAAATTTATTCATTTTATACATTTCTTTGTTCTTCATTGTTCTCGTCATTGCAAGAGTCTTGATTATACTTGGCTTCAGAGACAAGCTGACTCCTTTAACCGAGAAACCCATATATTTACTGCCCTCTGCACCGGTATATACTGCCTGCTGCAGCGGTATATTTCGCCTTCTGCAGCGGTATATATTACCTGCTGCAGCAGTATATTGTATGCAGTATATATTACTGCAGCAATATATACTGCCTGCTGCAGCGGTATACATTTCCCGCTCCATCGGTATGTACTACCTGCTGCAGCCTTATGTACTACCTGCGGCAGTACTATGTACTACCTGCTGCAGCCTTATGTACTACCTGCTGCAGCCTTATGTACTACCTGCTGCAGCCTTATGTACTACCTGCTGCAGCCTTATGTTACCTGCTGCAGCCTTATGTACTACCTGCTGCAGCCTTATGTACTACCTGCTGCAGCCTTATGTACTACCTGCTGCAGCCTTATGTACTACCTGCTGCAGCCTTATGTACTACCTGCTGCAGCCTTATGTACTACCTGCTGCAGCCTTATGTACTACCTGCTGCAGCCTTATGTACTACCTGCTGCAGCCTTATGTACTACCTGCTGCAGCCTTATGTACTACCTGCTGCAGCCTTATGTACTACCTGCTGCAGCCTTATGTACTACCTGCTGCAGCCTTATGTACTACCTGCTGCAGCCTTATGTACTACCTGCTGCAGCCTTATGTACTACCTGCTGCAGCCTTATGTACTACCTGCTGCAGCCTTATGTACTACCTGCTGCAGCCTTTTGTACTACCTGCTGCAGCCTTATTTACTACCTGCTGCAGCCTTATGTACTACCTGCTGCAGCCTTATGTACTACCTGCTGCAGCCTTTTGTACTACCTGCTGCAGCCTTATTTACTACCTGCTGCAGCCTTATGTACTACCTGCTGCAGCCTTATGTACTACCTGCTGCAGCCTTATGTACTACCTGCTGCAGCCTTATGTACTACCTGCTGCAGCCTTATGTACTACCTGCTGCAGCCTTATGTACTACCTGCTGCAGTACTATGTACTTCCTGTTGCTTATGTCTATAATGACTACTGCAGCAGTATGTACCACTTGCTACAGCAGTATATATTACCCACTGCAGCAGTGTATATACCTCCCAGTACAGAGGTATATTCTTCCTATGTTTAATATTTATTGACGTTTCGCAATTTTGTGGGTTTTTTTCGACTGGGGAACGTACGCAGAGAGACAGGAACACTGGCAGTCACATAGGCAGCTAGACAGGCTGAAAGATATACAGACAGACATGCAAACAGACCTATTTTTCCCATGCATAAACCACACGAGTATTCCAATTTAAATTTCAAGCAGGCAATTGGGATATAATTAACGCAGCCCTGCAATCGTGAGTTCAATTGCACGTGCGTGCACCCCTTTGATGGTGCACATTATGCAACCCACACTGAGTCCGTAGTAATTATCGGGTAGTTGATGGGGAAAAATGGAACTTGAGTCCATTTCAGCGTTGTGTTTAATTACCTATTTGTAATAGCATATACGAGACTGCAAGGGGGATTAGGATGAGCTCTAGCTCTAGATCCCGCTTCTGAACTTTCGATTGATTGATGTGATATGGGCCTGTCATATTTTGAACTCTTGTATGGTGTCCACTACCATTGTGTCTGAGTCCAGCTCAGTCCATTTCTTGCATGGTCTTATGTTGAAGATATAATTTGTGATAATTTGATACCTGGGTGAGTAATTTATATTCATTCTTTCTTGTTCATGTTGCGTCTCTAACCCAGGGTGCTGTGTCTAGTTCAGTGGAGGGTGTTATTAGGGCTGTAAACCAAGAATGTTTAGAAGTTTGGATTTTGGAGAAGAAAATGGATTATGGGAATATTGATTTAGGCTTTGATATTATGGATTTTAGGAATAACAGTCATCAAGTTACAGTGAATATTGATGATAACAGACACTGTGGAAAAGCAAACTGAATATGGAAAAGTTGCAGAAGAAAACAAAAATCTTAACATATTTTATACTAATAGTCGAAACGCCAGGAATAAAATTAATGAATTTCGTTTGATAGCGAGTGCCGGAAACATTGGCATGATTGCCGAGTGCCACATTCAAGGGTTCAAGTTTATTCATACTGGTAAAAATAACGGGAAAGGGGATGGGGGAACGCTCTATGTCCGAGATAAAATTATTTGTTGCATAAAAACAAGTATAAAAATCCATGGATTAGACACAGAATCTGTGTGGGTAGAATTTCCAGGACAAGAACAATTATTTTAGGGGTTATATACCGACCTCTAACTTAAATAGCGACAGATGCAGACTTCGTTGGGGCGAAAATGTTAAGGCTTCTAAACATGATAACGTAGTAATAGTAGCGGATTTTAACATTAATCAAATTGACTGGATTAATTTGACCGGAAATTTGGAGTTCAGTGATTTCCTGGAAGTAGTTCAGAACTGCTTTCTGAAGCAGTGTGTAACAGACCCTTCCAGAGGTAATAATCTGCTAGACCTGGTTTTGTTAAATAAAGAAACTCTCGTTAATTATTTATAGATCACCAAAGAGCTTGGCTCAAGTAATCACAAATCACCTTTAATATTACCTGGGAATACGAGAATAAAGATAATAGGGTAAGAGTACCCGATTTTTGTTCTGCCAATTGTAATAGACTTAAGGAACACTTTGCCTAGTCTTGACTGGGGACATCTGTCTCGTGATGGATCTGCGAATATCACTTTTTTCTTAATAATGAACAACGTGCTCAAAATATATATATTGCCCAGAGAGAAATTAGGTCAAATAAGAATGATCACAAATGGATGAACAGGAAGCGAAAGCATCTATTAGGAGAGAAAAGAGGAATTTATACGACCATCAAAATAAGAGAGGTTAACCGTACTGACCAATACGTTCATTTTAAAAGAGAGGTAAAGAAGGGGATTAGAAAGGCTAAACGCAACTATGAAATTAAAGTAGGTAGAGAACCAAAGACAAATCCTAAAGGGTTCTTTCAAGTATATAGGACAAAGATTAGGGAAACAATAAATCCACTGACAACTAGGACAGCTTACTAATAATGAGCAGGAAATGGGCTTTTTTTTAATAGTTACTTCTTGTCAGTTTTCACACCAGAAGACAAATGATATCCCAGCAATTAATAATTATTCAGGTCTTGAAGAAAATAAATTAAGTAATATTACAGTCACGAGGGATATGATTATCAAACAGCAGAATGAGACACTTGTGCAACATATTTAAATCTTCATTATATAATGAAGATTCCCAAATGTTGCACAAGTGTTTCATTCTTCAACTTGTCGGTTTTCTAAATCATTTACATTATATCAAACAATCAAACAGCTAGACCAACTAAAACATAAGTTCCAGGGCTCTGACGAAATGTTTTCAAAGTTACTTAAAGAATGCAAGTGGAAACATAGTCAGCCGTAACGACCCTGTTAAATTTATCAATCTAAACTTGTGTTGTGCTGGAGGTGTGGAAGATGGCTAATGTAATTTATATATTTAAATCAGGGGATAAGTCAATTCCATCAGATTACCGTCCATTAAGCCTGACGTCAATATTAGGTCAATTATTTAGAATCAGTTTAAGCCGAAATTATTAGAAGTCGCCTTAATGAACATAATTTAATTAATGAGTCTCAGCATGGATTCACGAGAGGTCGTTCCTACCTGACAGATTTACTGACGTTCTTCAATAAAGTATTTGAGGCAGAAGACAACGATAAAGAAAGTGCTGTTGCTAATCTGGATTTCAGTAAAGTCTTCCAAAGAATACCTCGCAAAGACTGTTAAGAAAAGTGGCAGCTCGTGGAATAAGAGGTAAATATTAAAATGGAATACAATACCGACAAGTTGGTAAACAAGACACATAGGAAACACTTAGGTATCTTTATTCCAAAATGTTTCGCTTACACAGTGAGCTTCTTCACTCGAATACAGAAAGGTTTGCAGAGACAGTAGAGGTAAAGTTCTAACATGGATCGAGGTATGGTTGACCAATAGGAAGCAGAGTTTGCATTAATGGGGTTAAGTCTGAATGGGGACCGGTTCACAGAAGACTCTTAAGAAAAGTGGCGGTTCATGGTATAGGAGGTAAAGTTCTAGCATGGATAGAGACATGGCTTACCAATAGAAAGCAGAGAGTTTCCATTAATGGGGTCGAATCTGAATGGGATTAGTCACTAGTGGCGTTCCACAAGGATCAGTTTTGGGCCCATTGTTGTTCGTAATTTACATTAATAACCATAATGGGGGAATTTCAAGTGATGTAAGCAAATTTGCTGATGATACAAAGACAGGCCGGCTGATTCATCCTGAGGAGGATACCAGTGAACTCCAGGAGGATTTGGACAAACTAATGTCTTGGTCTGAGAAGTGGCAGATGAAGTTCAATGTGGACAAGTGTCAAGTCCTTGGCCTTGGGAATGAAAATTACCCTCGAAGTTATAAACTAGGTGAAGTAGAGCTTGATCATACAGAATGTGAAAAAGACTTGCGCACACCCAGTGCCTGGGTGTGCGCAATAAGGCTAACAGATTACTAGGATTTGTTTCAAGAAGTATAAGTAACTCCCAGTCTCTTCAACATTCAAGCTCTCCAACACAAGCTCAACCAGGTCGAGCTCTAAGTCCAGTTCACACTAGAAGAAGAAGTCGACAACACTCTTCCTTTCCTTGATGTTCTTCTCTGCAAAGCTGACCAAGAACTTCGTTTTAAAGTCTATCGAAAACCTACCAACCAACACGATCTTCTCCACCTCTACTCTCACCACGACACCAAAACTAAACGTGGTGTAATTATAGGCTTTTTCCTACGTACACTGCAATCTGCAGCAGTGAGTTCCTTGATGAAGAATGCTCTCTAATTGAACAAGTTTTTCTAAACTTCACTATCCTCGTCACTTCATTAGAGACTGCAGACGACGGGCATTAAACATCTTCAACACACCCAGAGAAGACACTGCCGAGAGGACATACATAGTCCTCCCCACCAACTCCATTGCCAAACACGTTTCCAACATCTTCTCCAATACCTCATTCCAATTATCCACCTCCACATCCACCACTATCAAGGACATTACCAGTAATAAACAGGACGAGCTTCAATCCACGGCAGGGGTATACATAATCCCTTGTAATGACTGCAGCAAATTATACGTGGGCGAAACATACAGAGACCTAAAAACACGTATTTCAGAACACCAGTACGCAGGCAGATCGGACGATTTAAGGAATTTCTGTGTTCAACACCGAAATTCACACAACCATTTAATCAACCACAGAAACGCAAGACTTATCACCAGAGAAGACAACACTCAATACCGCAGAATCCTGGAATCATCACTTATCTGTATATCCAACAACTTCAACCAAAACAACGGCTTCTATAACATAGCTGAACCAATTGCCAAGAAACATCTTCATCTAGGTGTCCCGTAGCTCGATCGCTAACGCACTTAGCTCACACTCTGAGGTCCGGAGACCGAATCTCCTCCTGTACGGCTGGAAAACATTAGGGACGTGTTCCATAAGACACCTGTTGTCCCTGTCCCTGTTCACCCATCAGTTTAAAATGGGTACCTGGGTGTTAGTCGACTAGTGTGAGTCGCATCCTGGGACAAAACTGACCTAATTTGCCCGAAATGCTCCGCATAACAAGGGGCTTTCTATATAGCAGTATGTCATTAATGTCAGCTAGGCCTGTATACCTTGTACATGTACTTGTAGTAAATAAAGATATTATTATTATTATTATTATTATTATTATTATTATTATTATTATTATTATTATTATTATTATATGGAAGGGGTTCTCCCCTTCCATATAATAATATAATAACATCGGCCGGATCTGGGCGCCAGAGAGGTGGTGGATGATACCCAGCAACAAGAAATGGATGGTTGTCCAGGGCAATTGGCGTCAATTGCTGGCTGGACAAACACTGTAAGGAAAATGTTGTAACATTCATTGACAACTGCGACCTCTTCTACGGCAGAAATGACATGTATGCCAGGGATGGGGTTCACTTATCTAGGTTTGGGGTGGGGGCCCTGGCCAACGCATTGGAGGCAGCTGTTAGGTCTTATAACTAGAAATGGTTAGTGGTATGGGTTTTTCTGAGAAAGAAATGAATTCTCAGTGTAGCGATAGTGTGAGTTTTAGGGAAACAAATTATAGGCAGAATGAGGTAGAATTATTGGTTAGTATTGGAAAGCCAGTGGCAATAGGTGATAAGGAAACAGGTATAGTGGAGGAACAGAAATGAGCAGGAAGAGAAAAGAGAAGGGAGGGTTTCTAAATATATATTATACTAATAGTCGTAGTGCTAGAAATAAGATGGACGAGTTGAGATTAGTTGCAAGTGCAGGTAACATTGATGTATTTGCAATAACTGAGACATGGTTTAATATAAAAAATCGGGACATGCCTGGTGAATGTCACATTCAGGGTTTTAAATTGTTACAAGTAGACAGAAGTATCGGGAAGGGGGGTGGGATGGCACTCTATGTCCGAGATCGTTTAAATGTTGCATAAAAACGGGAATTAGGTCTGAAATAACACATACTGAGTCTGGGTAGAAATTTCAGAAGGGCATGAAAAATTGATTTTAGGCGTGATATACCGTCCAGTAAACTTGCGAAGGCACCAAGAAAACTACTCAAGGAGAAAATTGTTAAGGCCACAAGGCACAATAACTTAGTAATTCTAGGGGACTTTAGCTTCAGTCATATTGATTGGAATTCCTAGACTTGAAATTTAGAGTCTAACGACTTCTTAGAGGTAGTTCAGGATTCTTTTTTAAAACAGTTTGTGACAGAACCTACAAGGGAAAATAACCTGCTTGAGTTGGTTCTGGCAAACAAGGAAACCCTTATTAATAATTTAGAAATTTCAAGGAACTTGGCGCAAGCGACCACAAATCAATTACCTTTAACATTGAATGGAAGTATGATAGTAGGGATAACTCAGTAACGGTCCCAAATTTTCGCTTAGCAGATTACAATGGGCTAAGAGAACACTTATCATCTGTTGACTGGGGTAACGTAGAGAGCTATCAATATTAAAGCTTTCTAAGTACTATACATGCTGCTCAAAGAACATTTATTCCGTATAAAGAAATTAGATAGAATAGAAATGATCCTAAGTGGATGAATAATAGGCTTATATATCTTTTAGGGCAGAAGAAAGAAATTTATAGGCGTATCAAAAGAGACGAAGGTCATCTTATTAACATTAAGAGGGACGTCAAAAAGGGGATACGAAAAGCTAAACGAGACTACGAAATTGAAGTTGCTAGGGATTCCAAAACTAACCCAAAAGTTTTTTTCCAGGTTTATAGAACAAAACTTAGGTCCCTAAAAAATAACTCTGGGCATCTTACTGACAAAGAGAATGAAATGTGAAGAAGATAAATTATGTAATATCACAGTCACAGTCACTGTAATATCACCATTACCTAATATTTTTAATATATCGCTTTAAACAGGTGTAGTGTCTGATAAGTGGAAGATGGCTAATGTAATTCCTATTTTTAAAGCAGGGGACAAGTCGTTACCGCCAAATTACCGCCCAATAAGCCTGACCTCAATTGTAAGCAAACTTTTACAGTCAATTATAGCTGATATTATAATAAGCCATCTGAATAAGTATAATTTGATTAATGATACACAGCATGGATTCACGATTGGCCGTTCCTGCCTAATTTATTATCGTTCTTCAGTAAAGCTTTTGAGGTTGTTGATCACGATAAAGAATTCGATATTGTTTATTTAGATTTTAGTAAGGCTTTTAAAAGAGTACTGCACCAGAGACTGTTAAAGAAAGTGGCAGCTCATGGCATTGGGTAAAAAGTGATGTCATGGATCGAGTCATGGCTCACCAATAGGAAGCAGAGAGTGTGCTTAAATGGGGTTAAATCCGAGTGGGGATCTGTAACAAATGGCCCGTTGTTGTTTATACCTGGAGTTTATCTGGAGAGAGTTCCGGGGGTCAACGTCCCCGCGGCCCGGTCTGTGACCAGGCCTTGACGAGGGAATTACTAGTGATATGAGCAAATTCGCCGATAACACGAAGATAGGTAGGATAATATTGATTCAAACGTAGATGTCAGGGAACTTCAGGAGGATTTAGACAAATTAAATTCGTGGTCAGAAAAGTGGCAGATGCAGTTCAATGTAGATAAATGCAAGGTTCTGAAGCTAGGGAGTGTCCATAACCCAAGCACTTATAAGTTTAATAATGTAGAACTTAGCCATACAGGTAGCGAAAAGGACTTGGAGGTTATGGTAAGCAGCAACCTTAAATCAAGACAGCAATGCCTAAGCGTACGTAATAAGGAAAACAGATTACTGGGATTTATATCAAGAAGTGTAAGCAACAGAAGTCCAGCGGTTATATACAGCTTTTTACATCATTAGTAAAGCCTCACGGAAATATAAACACATAAGCAATATAATGTGATCTAGATAGATCTGTTTGTGACTTGATAAAGCCCACTGTGTGGGCGAAACGTTGTCAATAAAGGATCACATTATACTGCTTATGCAATATTGTCGGTTCTCTGAACCATTCATCTGCATACTGCTTATGTGTTTATATTTCCATTGTGTCTGTATTTTATACAATTTATTTCCACAGTAAGGCCTCACGTAGATTACGCAGCTCAGTTCTGGTCTCCATATTACAGAATGGATATAAATTCGTTAGAAAACATTCAGCGTAGAATGACTAAATTAATACATAGCATTTGAAATATTCTGTATGAAGAAAGATTGAAGACCCTTAAATTACATTCACTTGTAAGACGAAGAATGAGGGAAGACATGATCGAAGATGGGTATTAACAAAGGGGATATAAATAAGGTTTTGAGGATATCTCTCCAAGAGAGAACCCGCAATAATGGATTCAAATTAGATAAGTTTAGATTTAGAAAGAATATAGGAAAGTACTGGTTTTGTAATAGGGTAGTTGATGAGTGGAACAGTCTGCCTACTAGGGTTATCAAAGATAAAACCTTGGGTAGTTTCAAATTTAGGTTGGATAAATACATAAGTGAAAGGGGTTGGATATGAGTGGGACTTTCACGTGAGTAAATACAATTGTCTAAGCTTATTGCTTGGGTAGCGTTTATTATGTTAGTGGCTTGGATTTGTGAAGGATCTGCCTAGTATGGGCCAACAGGCCTACTGCAGTGTTTCTCCTTTCTTATGTTCTTATACTGATATTCCTTATCGCCTTGCTACCGCTACTCATGGAACTCATGTGTATCTGCGCAGTGCATCGACAAGCCAGTTCGGGTACCTCGTTTAGTTTACCATAGCTTGAAGAGAATGATCGCAAGGCATGAAGAGATAATATTATCATCAAGAGGTCCCTTGCAATCAGCCTGGACCAACACCAACAATGCAGATCCAATGGCAAGCATTCAGATGAAATTTCCTTGATAGCCTTGACAGATGACAAGCAGGCGGTGTAGGAGAGCAAATACTCATCCACACTGGCTGTCACCTATCGTCAATACACCAGCGCAGGACGTACAGCTACCAGGCTCAGGGAATACCAGAAGGAAAAACAAATATTGCAGAAGACAAGTTTTGTCAATACACGTTTGTCGCGAAAAGTTCAGAGGCTCCTCAGTTAATGGGAAAAGTGCGCATGTAAATTTCTGGTCACCACTGTCTTGATGTACGAGGAATAATAATAATAATAATATTAATAATTGTTCTGTATTATTATTATTATTATTATTATTATTATTATTATTATTATTATTATTATTATCATTATTTCTATTATTTTTATTGTTGTTGTTATCAATGCTGATGTTGTTGACATTATTGTTTGGTGTTTATATTAATAATGGTATTACGACGATAACCAAGACGACTAATATAGAAGCTCCTGGAGAGCGAAACGTTGTTGCACTAGCATTAAAAATATCAAGAGCTCTAACAATTATAGTGTAAGAAATAATCCACAACAAGAGATGTGTCTGGGCCTTCAACAGAAAGTTGTCACCAGCACTGACTTCATCACCCGGGACGGGACATGGGACCAGCACTGACTTCATCACCCGGGACGGGACATGGGACCAGCACTGACTTCATCACCCGGGACGGGACATGGGACCAGCACTGACTTCATCACCCGGGACGGGACATGGGACCAGCACTGACTTCATCACCCGGGACGGGACATGGGACCAGCACTGACTTCATCACCCGGGACGGGACATGGGACCAGCACTGACTTCATCACCCGGGACGGGACATGAGACCAGAGAACCTTTACTGCATATATAAGTTCCATCAAGCACCTTAACTACTGGGTCTGGGAATGCTTGGAAGTACTTGGCTTGTACTCACTGGAGCGCAGGCGAGAGAGATACATTATATTCTACACATGGAAAATCCTAGAAGGTATGGTCCTTTATCTGCACACAGAAATCACTCCCTACGAAAGCAGGCGTTGCAAAAGTGGCAGATGCTCCATTGGTACACTAAGAGAAAACACAATAAGTGTTTAGGGCTCAAGACTGTTCAACAGCCTTCCACCATACATAAAGGAAACTACCAATAGACCCCTGGCTGCCTTCAAGAGGGATCTGGACAGATAAAGTCGGTGCCGGATCAGCCGGGCTGTGATTCGTACGCTGGACTACGTGCGGCCAGCAGTAACAGAAAGGTTGATCAGGCCCTGATCCACCGGGAGGCCTGGTCGTGGACCGGGTCGCAGGGGCGTTGATCCCCGAAATACCCTTCAGGTGGACTCCAGGTAACACAGACTTCATCACCCGGGGGCGTGACATCGGGAAGTGATTGCCCATTCACCAAATTCTCCCTCAAATGGTTCTGTTTGGACTCCAATCGCCTCGCGTCTCTTGTTCGTTTTCGGAAAATCGATAGTTAGTCAGGACGTAACGAGGCAATAACCACAGGTCCAGAGTGAGGCACTGGTGCCCGCTCTGATGTTACTGGTGATACAAGAACAGCAAGTTGTCCAGTGTGTGCGTGTGTGTGTGTGTGTGTGTGTGTGTGTGTGTGTGTGTGTGTGTGTGCGTGTGTGTTGTGTGTGTTTATTGTCTGGCACTGTGATTAGACACTAGGCCTGTTGTATGTATCTGTGTGTGTTGTGTGTAGGGAACACTGAAATTTTCCGCCTGCGATGAACGCCTCTGTGGTGGAGCTTACCACTGGCCAACGGCTGTGTGTGTGTGTGTGTGTGTGTGTGCGTGTGAGTGTGTGCCGCGTGTGTTGTGTGTGTATGTGTGTGTGTTGTGTGTCCGTCCGTCTGTCTGTCTGTACTCACCTAGTTGCACCCACCTAGTTGTGGTTGCAGGGGTCAATTCACAGCTCCTGGCCCCGTCTCTCCACTTCCTGACAACTCTGTGACTGAAAAATAGTTCTAACACCTTTGATTCATCTGGTCTTCAACTTCCAAGGACTTGTTGCTGTGTCCCATCTTTGAACATCCTGTCTCTGTCCACCTTGTCAATTCCTCTCAGTATTTTATATGTCGTTATCATATCCCCCTATCTCCTGTCCCCAGTATCATCAGGTCGATTTCCTAATCTTCCTCGTAGGACTGCCCCATAGCTCGGACTAATCTCGTTGCAAATCTTTGTACTTTCTCTAATTTCCTTACATTCCTGACTAGGAATGGGTTCCAGACTGTTAGTTAGTTACCATTTTGTCCTAGGCACATGTCGATTTGACACTAGGCCTGTTGTATGTATGTGTGTGTGTAGGAAACACTTGAAATGTTTCGCCCGCGGGAGTGAACTCGGGCCTCAGTGCGTGAAGCGAGGCTTTAGCCACCAGGCCACCGGGCGTGTGTGTGTATACTCACCTAATTGTACTCACCTAATTGTGGTTGCAGGGGTGAGTCTCGCTCCTGGCCCGCCTCTTCGCTGTCCGCTACTGGGTCTCTGTCCTCCCTGCCCCATGCTCTATCATACCTCGTCTAAAACTATGTAGGTTCCTGCCTCCACTATATCTTTCTCTAGACTATTCCACTTCCTGACTACTCTGTGGCTGAAGAAATGCTTCCTAACATCCCTTTGACTCATCTGAGTCTTCAGCTTCCAGTTGTGTCCCCTTTTTTTGTTCCTCTGAACATTCTGTCCCTAGTCTACTTGTCGATTCCTCCAGTATTTTGTATGTCGTTATCATGTCTCCTCTGACCCTTCTTTCCTCCAGTGTTGTTAGTCCTATTTCCCTCAACCTTTCTTCATAGGACAGACATGTGTGTGTGTGAGTGCGTGTGTGTGTGTGTGTGTGTGTGTGTGTGTGTATGAGTGTGTGTGTGTACTCACCTAATTGTGGTTGCTACTAGGTCACTCTCTCCTTGCTCCGTGAGCTTTGTCATACCTCTTCATCTGAGTCTTCAACTTCCAACTGTGACCCCTTGTTGCTGTGTCCCATCTCTGGAACATCCTGTCTCTGTTCACCTCGTCGATTCTTCTCAGTATTTTATATGTCGTTATCATGTTTCCCCTATCCCTCCTGTCCTCTGTCGTCAGGTAGATTTCCCTTAACCTCTCCTTGTAGGATATACCCCTGAGCTACAGGACTAGTCTCGTTGCAAACCTTTGCACTTTCCCTAATTTCCTGATGTGCTTGGCCAGGTGTGGATTCCAGACTGGTGCTGCATACTCCAACATGTGCCTGACGTACACGGTGTACAAAATCCTGAACGATTTCTTACTGAGATGTCAGAACGTTATTCTTAGGTTTACTAAGCGTCCATATGCTGCAACAGTTATTTGGTTGATATGCGCCTCAGGAGATGTGCTCAGTATTATACTCACCCCAAGATCCTTTTTTTTGAGTGAGGTTTGTAGTCTTTAGCCCCTAGACTGTATTCTGTCTGCGGTCTTCTTTGCCCTTCCCCGATCTTCACGACTTTGCACTTGATGGGGTTGAACTCCAGGAGCCAATTGCTGGACCAGGCCTGTAGCCTGTCCAGATCCCTTCGTATTCCTGCCTGATCCTCTTCCGATTGAATTCGCCTCATTAACTTCACGTCGTCTTCAAACAGGGACATTTCTGATTCTATTCCTTCCATCATGTCATTCACACATACCAGAAACAGAACTGGTCCTAAGACTGACCCCTGTGGAACCCCGCTCCTCACAGGCACCCACTCTGACACCTCGTCACGTACCATGACTCGCTGATGCCTTTCTGTCATGTATTTTTTGATCCATTGCAGTGCATTCCATGTTATTCCTGCCCGGTCCTCCAGCTTTTGCACTAGTCTCTTGTGTGGATTTGTGTCAAAAGCCTTCTTACAGTCCAAGAAAACGCAACCTACCCACCCTGCTCTCTCTCTCTCTTGTCTTACTGCTGTCACCTTGTCATAGAACTCCAGTAGGTTTGTGACACAGGATTTCCCTTCCCTGAATCCGTGCTGGATGTCGTTGAAAAGCTCATTCCTTTCCAGGTGGTCCACCACTCTTCTCCTCTGTGTGTGTGTACACCATGTATCTCTCTCTCTCTCTCTCACTCTCTCTCTCTCTGTATCAGTTTTATTGGTATGTTTCTTGTTTACCTTCCCCTGCCTCTCCACCTCTATCTTCCTGTCATATGTACAGACAAACAAACAGATACAGAGAGGCTGAGCAAGTCTATTCCGACAACGTTTCACTTGTTGAGATTTGTCAAGCTTTATCTCAGCTTGATAAAACATATGAGCCAAACTTCATCACATATACAACTGTGTACGTGATAAGTATACGATACATTTAAGTATGGGATATACTTTTCATATAGGTTTTAAATATGTTTACGATTATAATTAATTAGGTAATGTAAAATATAATTATTCAAGTCAATTAAAAATTAGGAGTGACTTTTTTCTGTCCTATTCATGTGATTTTTCATGTAAATTGAGACCTTATGGTCCCACACTTATGGAAGGCCCTCCAGATGCGAGGGGCCCCCAGATGAGAGGGCCCTCCAGATGTGACGGGTCTTGTGGCTCCAGTTTACAATAAAGATCACCTGAGAGACCTCACAGTAGAAGGGACCTAACATTTAAGGGATTTCATGTCTGGAGAGACCTCACGTCTCGAGGGCCCTCACATCAGGGGGCCCTCACACCTGTAGCTCTCTCCTAGACCCGCTCCAGAGGCCCTCACACCTTGGGGCCCCCTAATACCTTGGGCTTCACATCTGAGAGACCTCTCACCTGGGCCCGCCTCACACCAGCCATGGAACAAATGCCTGATAAAACGTGTCATGAAACTGAAGAAAATGCAAAGGTTTGCAACGAGACTAGTCCTGGAGCTATGGGGGCAGACTAAAGGAAGTGAAAGTTATGAGATAACGACATACAAAATAATCAGAGGATTTGGTAAGATGGACAACGACAGAGCGTTAGCAAGGAAGAAAACAGGTACATAAGGGCAGAGTTTAGGATAAAGATGAATGAATAATATTGATGTCAGGAATTATTTCTTTAGCCTCAGGATGGTCAGGAATTGGCATGACCACCTAAAGATACATGAAGGGTATATCTGGGGGTCAACGTCCCCCCGCGGCCCTGTCCCACATAAAGCCTTTTAGTTAATCAAGGCCTGATCAACAAGGCTGTTACTGCTGTCGCACGAAATCCAGCGTACGAGGCACAGCCTCGTACGCTGGTCAAGAATTGATTAGAGGAAGTTGTCAAATTCTCTTTTGACAACAACCAGAGTTTTGTCGTAATATTCTTTGTGAACGGAGGGATGACAGGTTCTGTAGGATTTTTCAGGTGTAAATTACAATGTACCTTTCTCGCCTACGATCCCAGTAGTTCAGAGGCTTGGTTGAATGTATATAGGCAGTAAAAGTTTCCTGAACGTTTTCCAGCTGAACAATCTTTCCTGCCTTGAAGGGAGCTGTTAGTATAAAGCAGTATTTAACTTGTAGAGAACAAGCGACTTAAAGAATATCATAAATGGTTCAGCATTTCTTTTCCTGAAAGCTCTAGTTATACAGTCTATCGTTTTCCTTGCTACAGCAGTAGTAACATTGTTGTGATCCTTGAATGTGAGATCTTCTGACATCATTACTCCCATGTCTCGTACATGGAACATTCGCTCTGTTGAATGATTTGAGTTTGTCCTGTACTCTGTTAAAGTCTATTTCTTGCATTGTTTCTTAGCGGAGCAACCGAAGCTTGTCCTCGTTAAACATTGTAATGTTGTCTGAGCTCCACTAGAAGACTTGATTTATATAAGCTTGAAGATTTGCTGTGTTTTCGACGGACGTTATTCTCACAGACATTTTGGAGTCATCAGCAAAGGATGTTACGGTGTTTTCATTTATGTCTTTGTCGACGTCGGATATGAGAAAGAGAAACATAAGTGGGCGAGAACTATGGCTTGAGGAACAGAGTTTTTCAATCACTGTGGCAGCATCCGACTTCACTCTGTTTACCACTACTTTCTGCATTCTATTTGTTAAGAAGTTAAATATCCATCTGCCCATTTTTCAGGTAATTCTTTAGCAAAATCAGCTTACACTACAGCAACTTTAGCTTCTCTTCCACTGCATCCAGAAGCACATTGCAATGATCTAGCAGTTGTGAAAGCCAGGAGCGACCTGCCTTAAATCCGTGCTGCCCTAGATTGTGCAGGTGTGATTCCTTGTGATTAACAATCTTATTTCTTAGCACCTGTTCAAAGGTTTTGATATGTGAAATTAACACTATTGGTCTACAGTTTAGTGCAGCCACCTTAGTGAAGAGGGGGAATATCAGTGGCTTTTAATGACCTGTGACACCTGTGTTGGCTGTATACCTCGTGGCTTAGTAGTAGAACACTCGGCTAACATATGAAGCACCTTGCTTCAGTCGAGACCTTGGGCAGGTTTCCTTACACTTGTTTGGCGCTGGTCATCTAAAATAAGTAGGTACCATAGGGTTAGATGACTGTCGTGGTTTGTATCCGGAAAAGAGGACTAAATAACCGCAATTAAAATACTCAACAATGACTGGCTACCTCCACAATAAGTCGCTACCTCTCCGGGTCAATACCCAGAACAGTCTCCGTCTTCATCCCTTTAAAGGGAGGCTTTATGGATAATTTAAAAAATAAGTGTTATGGTGACCCCAAGGTTAGGAGAGAGGCGGCAAATCAAGAGGCAGAGTCAGGAGCTGAGGATTGACCCACGCAACCACAAATAGGTGAGTACAGAGGTGCTTGATAGCGGCCTCAGCTCACACAAGGTGTGCTAGAAGTTCTATTTCTTGACAAATGGAAAAGTTGGCTTTGTTTCCCTACTACTGCCGTGCCTCTCCTAGCAGTAAGTAGGTACCTGGGTGTTAGTCGACTGCTCAGGGTCGCAATCAACCTAGTGGAAATAAAGGAGACTGATGAGGTGGCATAAGTGAGTTATCCTGGGTTACTAACCCTCTGAGTTAATAATCAGAAACAAAGAATTCTTCTACACTCATTAGCCACCGCCACACAAATAACATCACACCAGTAAAGTTAGCCTTGCATGAACCACTAGCGCAGTCTTCTATCTTGCTGTGACCCTAACTACAACCATCAACTTATCCTTCATATCCTTGGATCGAATCTTAGTTGCGTTGCCTCCCAGTGCCAGGCGCTGTATGATGCTTATAGGTTTAGCGCTTCCCATTAAAGTAAAATAGTATTCAAGACTACCGTAGTTCTTGTTTCCTCGGTAATCTTCCTAGAAGAAGACGCATTTTGGATTAGAAAACCCAGAGGGTTAATAACCCAGGATAACCCAGTTAAGCCATCAACATGGGACCAATAATTAATCCTTTTAGAATGTTCCTTGTGACTGGTCCCAGAATCATTCAACCTGTACATGCAAACTCAGTCAGAAATGCCACGTTCCACCAGAGAATATTTTTACCCCCAGTATCGTTCACTGTTATTTTCTAAAGCAGTTGCCTATGTACGACTATCAAAAGTAAATAAGTCATTTTATTTAAGCATGGGTACACATCCATAGTGTAAATTACCTAGGATAACCAAAAAAGTCTAAGTGACTTATTACCACTGGGGTCCTTGACTTATTTGCAATGAGGTCCTTGATTTATTTGCAATGGTGTCCTTGAATTACTTGCACTGGGGTCTTTGACTTATTTTCATAGGGATCATTGACTGAAATTGTGGTAAACAATTTCGTTGTATTTATCTTGGTCCACCGCCACAGCAAATTTTTTAGGCAAGAACCCCAAACACCCGAGTGGAAATTAGTCACTATATCCAGTAGTGGACACAGCTAACCGAAAAGTTAGCTTCGCTAACCGCTAATCCGCTAAAAAATTAGCTCCACTAACGCTAAACCGCTAAATGGCCGAAAAAGTTAGCGGAAGCTAATGCTAAACGCTAACCGCTAACTTTCTCACATGAATTCAGATTCGGTTTAGTTTTTTGGTCTTTTACTTTTAAAACTTTTAGATCAGACCTGGAGAGCTTCCTAATATGATCTAAGGTTTTAACGAGACAAGATTGACCCAAAATAAAAACAAAACTCTAATAAAAAGTGAAACTTTGTTAATTTTTTAGGCTAATGGAAAGAACAGTGTTGCAAACAATACTCATATTTAATACTCGAGTATAAGTACCAGTGTTGTAAAGTAACAAAGTAAAACTACTTAAGTAACTTTTATCGGTATTTAATTTTTAAAAAGTACTGAAATTGCTCACTATTTTTACTTTTACTTAAGTACTGAAGTCTATTATTACTTTTACTTCACTACAATCTGATAACGATACGTTACTCGTTACATCATCAATAATTTTTGAAAAGTAAACACCGAGAAAAGTTAGTCAAGTAGAGTAGTGAGGTAGTTTAACTTGGTTACTTTACAACACTGGGACAGGTACTGTACTTATAAACTGTCATAACTTGCAATACCCACCAAAATTAAGAAAATATAAAAAAAGCTATAGTAGTACTTTAATAAGCATTTATAACTCATAAATACCTTATAAAATAATCCTCCAGTTGTTTATGGCTGGCACATGACGCACAGGAAGTATAAAATATTGGCGTTCTTCGTATCCCTCAGACTTGAGGACAAAATAGTCATTCAGGTGGGGCCACAGGTTCTGTGACTCCTGGTCCTCAGCCTGAGCGACCTCTGCTTCTACCACAGCCGCTGCAGACTCTCAACAACACCCTCAGGCAGAACAGAAACGTCTCCCCTGTTCATAACGATAAGTGACAACGCACCCTGGTGATCGCTGACACTATAACAATGCTGCTCAGCTGCTGCTGCTGCTGCTGCGTTGACAAGTCACGTTTACACGTAGTCAGCCAATAGTGTGCCTGACTGACTGTTGGAGAAACGCCCACAACAGACACGAACAAACATGTGCACCGTTGAAAAGGCATTGCTTTACGACTACCAACAACGTATGAATTTTTTTAGCGGACTCAAAGTTAGCGGAACTTTATTTAGCGGATGCTAATTGGTCCGCTAACGGTTTCCGAAGTTAGCGGAAACGCTAATCCGCTAAACAAAAAGTTAGTTCCGCTATTATCTGTTAGCGGATTAGTGGAACTGTGCCCACCACTGACTGTCTACATCTGACTTTTTTAGGGTTATCCTAGGTAATTTACACACATATTAAACAATATATGATAATTGTACTAATGTGTACCTATACCTAAATAAACTTACTAACGACCCCTTGTGAAACCATGCAGAAAATCAGTGTCATGTTAGTCAAGGTGGCTTTTTGGGTCCGCCCTAGAGTTACATGAGCCAAATAATGGTCCAGGACGCAGTGAAACAATATGTTAATGCTTTAGTATTTGAAGCGTTGCGTAGTCTTTTATATTATTATTATTATTATTATTATTATTATTATTATTATTATTATTATTATTATTATTATTATTATTATTATTATTACCCGTAGGGGTTATACAGCACTTGGGGAACTGGAATTAATCTGGTTTTCATCTCGATGACAAGACTTTGAATGAAGGATGGTGGTGGTGGTGGTGGTGGCGGTGGTGGCGGTGGTGGTGGTGACGGTGGTGGCGGTGGTGGTTGTGGTGGTGGTGGCGGTGTTGTTGTTGCTGGTGGTGGTAGTGATTTTGTTGTTGGTGGTGGTGGTGTTGTTGTTGTTGGTGGTGGTGGTGGTGGTGATGTTGGTGGTGGTGGTAGTGGTGGTGGTGGTGATGTTGGTGGTGGTGGTAGTGGTGGTGGTGGTAGTGGTGGTGGTGGAAAGTACTGAGCTGAGTTAGGAGCACACTGCCTCCCTCAGGTTATTAACTACACTGTGAAAAAACTTCACCACGTCTGAGTAAACAAGGGTGGGAGGGAGAGAGAGAGAGAGAGAGAGAGAGAGAGAGAGAGAGAGAGAGAGAGAGAGAGAGAGAGAGAGAGAGAGAGAGAGAGAGAGAGAGAGAGAGAGAGAGAGAGAGAGAAACAAAAGTGAAATACGTGTGTGTGTCAGTCTTGATGGGTGCTGGTGAAGGGCGTTTCAGCTGTGTTCTTCTTATACATTTTTTTTTTTTGCATTAACCAAAATTAGGTAGACCGTAACGTGTGTCTACCTTGAGTTACGTGACACTTTACAAGGTTATTTAGCAAAGTTGACTATGTTTACCTAACACACTTCAGGCCGGATGATATTTTTCTTGTCATAGTCCATCACACTGAATGGTTTTTCGGCTCCCGGACAGATGGCCGATGGACATTTGGCCGATAGACATTTCACCGACGGACATTTGGCCGAAAGGACATTTCACCGAACGTAGGAAGAAATGGTATTCATTACCTAACCTAACCTAATTTTCCGTTCGGTGAAATGTCCTTTCGGCCAAATGTCCGTCGGTGAAATGTCTATCGGCCAAGTGTCCGTCGGTCATCTGTCCGGCCACGAGTTTTTCTGACATTTTCAATCGCAGGTTTTTCACGTCATATGCTATGACACTGGTTGGGTTTTCTTAACGTGTTCCATTAAACACAATGTTTTTTTTTTCTCCTTTGACAGTCCCTTATGATGATGATCAATCTCCCAGACCATAATACACGATGATTTTCTCTCTCAGGCGATCACAGGTGATGGTTTACCTGTAATTCTCCTGACGCAGGATGCTTTCAAGGTGACATTCCATACCCTGGCTGGATGGCCCGTCAGCCAGACCACGGCAGTTTTGAAGATTTTGTTCGTTACTTTGACTTGAGAATTACAATTTTTTGAGTGCTCTATTTTACAGAGTTAGTAAAATTGGTTGTGGGACAACATTTTATTAACGAAATTACAGGTGAGCTATATCAACTATGGAACTAGACTTGAAGGCTATTTACAATACCTGTTTAGATCAGTCAATTTCAGAAGGTTATTTTGAAACTTTTTATACTATACAGTGTGCATTTATTTTCAAGTCAGTTTCCTTTAATGTTGTTGACGCTCACTGCTCTGCAACCGACTTCATTTTCGGTTAACCACAAGCCTATGCACAGAGGCATTTACATTCATTGCTTGTTGCACCATGTGCAGTTTGTTGGGAGAAGTGTTCTTGATGGTCTCTCCAAGCGCGCCTTCCGCATCTCTGATCTCCATTTTATGGACTCGGATAATTCAGTTTTCACAGTTCATTCTCTCGTTTTGGCTATCCTCTCATTTTCATAAACTCTGCCCACTCTCTGGCTAAACATATTTTGGTTTCTCCTAGACCCACTTCGTGAAAGCGAAGTGAGTTTAAACAATACGTTTTGCCCTCTGAATTTAAAACTGGTGTATCATAAAGTTAATCCACTTTAAAGGAATCTGATTTATATTTCTTTTGATACTCCTTCCAATACTTTTTATTTCCTGTCTCATTCGCTCTCTCCTATATATTGTTGACAGATTTTATGTACGCAAGAGAAGTTTTCGTCTTGTTGACACTAGCAACACTCCTTGTGATCATATTAGAGACAATAACCATTCTCTAGGCTGGTCTTCTGCCAAAACTTTTATTTTCTCTTTCTTTTAACGTTCACAGACGATGTTTTGTAGAATCATTTCATAAACACAAAGTTCCTAACGAGAATCCTAGCCATGATTTTGTTTCTGTTGATGCTCCCCTATAGACCACATTGTCAAAGACTTTCATCTTCAAGAACACACGTAGTTTAACGTGATCTTGGCTGTCTCTTCCTATCTCGCTCCTGGTTGTCTCTTCCTATCTCGCTCCTGGCTGTCTCTTCCTATCTCGCTCCTGGCTGTCTCTTCCTATCTCGCTCCTGGCTGTCTCTTCCTATCTCGCTCCTGGCTGTCTCTTCCTATCTGCTCTGGCTGTCTCTTCCTATCTCGCTCCTGGCTGTCTCTTCCTATCTCGCTCCTGGCTGTCTTCTACCTCAAGCCTCACCCGTCTGATTTTTCTTTCCCATTTTCTCTCCGACTCACAACTTGATCATTTTCTGTAGTTTCTTCCTAAAGTTATGGGAAAGTTATGTGCGTCCCGCAAGTAATACCGTGCAAGTCAACCAAGATACTAGTGAATGCAACACATATTGTCAAAAGTAGACATAATTTAACATCAGCAACAATTCAGTAATTGACTAGTTGAAGCAAACAACTGGCATAGATTTACAAACAGCTTCGGGTTTAACAAAGAAACGCACTCAAATACAAGTTGCAAAGTTGCAGGTATGTGACATTTTTATTAGTTTATTATCATTGGCCAAACATTTCAAATATTATAAATATGAACATTGCAACACAGCACTGCGAGCACTGCATCACAGCACTGCGAGCACTGCAACACAGCACAGCAACACAGCACCGTTATCACTGCAACACAGCACCGTTACACTGCAACACAGCACGTTATCACTGCAACACAGCACCGCTATCACTGCAACACAGCACCATTATCACTGCAACACAGCACCGTTATCACTGCAACACAGCACCGTTATCACTGCAACACAGCATAGTTATCACTGCAACACAGCACCGCTATCACTGCAACACAGCACCGTTATCACTGCAACACAGCACCGTTATCACTGCAACACAGCACCTTTGTTTTACGGCAATACAGCACCTTTGTCACTGCTTCACAACACTACAACACATCACCTTTGTCACTGCAATACAACACAGTACCATTAGCACTGCAACACAGCAATGCAAAACAGCACCGTTATCACTGCAACACAGGAACGTTATCACTGCAAAACAGCATCATTATCACTGAAGCAACACAGCACCGTTACCACCAACACTACACCGTTATCACTGCAACACAACATCATTATCACTGCAACACAGCACCACTATCACTGCAACACAGCACCATTATCACTGCATTAACATATATGACAGCAGAAGGCAATGCATAAATTTCGTATATTAATTTAACCTAGTCTAATTTACAGTACCCTAAACTAATCTATCCTAATATGGCCTAACTTAACTTAATATACAGTTCCAAAATCTAACCTCCCTAGCCTAACTTAACTATGCTTCAAACTAAAATAATTAACTTGATCTAAATTAACCTAACCTAACCTAATCTAATCTAACCTAATCTAACCTAACTTAACCTAATCTAATCTAACCCAACTTAACCTAATCTAATATAGTCTAACGTAACCTAATCTAATCTAATCTAACCTAACCTGACCTGACCTAACCTAACGTCAAACCCAGCATGTACAAAAATCTTTACATTCATTGTTTGCCCATACTAAGGTTTGGCCCCCAAACCCCGCCCACACTCCACCCCCCCATCCTCACGCCCACCTTCGCCCACACTTCGACACCCACACCCCAACTCGCCCATTCCCACACGCCCACAAACAATCCATCTGTGTTGGAGTGCCACAATTCTTGACACATAATCTGCTTCAGAGTTTGTAAACCTGTGTTCACTTTTATTCTTATTTATCACACTGCTTGTTTGTACTCATGAAGAAGCATCAGTGAGCAGTGAATACACACAGTAAACATCAACATAAATGAACGTAAGTCTCCCATTTAACCTCAATAAATATTTAACTGCCTAATGCAAACTTAACGTCTGGGAAGCATACTCGGTAGTGCAGGCTCGATCCACCTTACAGTGGTCACGAGGCAGACTACAGGATTAACCAGTGGTCACGAGGCAGACTACAGGATTAACCAGTGGTCATGAGGAAGGCTATAGTCTTAACCAGTGGTCATGATGAAGGCTATAGTCTTAACCAGTGGTCATGAGGAAGGCTACAGTCTTAACCAGTGGTCATGAGGAAGGCTACAGGATTAACCAGTGGTCATGAGGAAGGCTACAGTCTTAACCAGTGGTCATGAGGAAGGCTACAGTCTTAACCAGTGGTCATGAGGAAGGCTACAGTCTTAACCAGTGGTCATGAGGAAGGTACAGGGCTGCTAAACCAGTGGTCATGAGGAAGGCTACAGTCTTAACCAGTGGTCATGAGGAAGGCTACAGTCTTAACCAGTGGTCATGAGGAAGGCTACAGTCTTAACCAGTGGTCATGAGGAAGGCTACAGGATTAACCTGACACGGTAGACAGTATAAGTCTTATAAGTATTTTTCACATGAGACGCGGACTCAAATCAGTGTACTGTATGTGCTGCAGTACACTGCTTAATACAGTGTTCTGTAGGTACTCTAGTGCTTCATTCGTGCAAGAGTGTTATTAGTTAATACTTTGTAAAGGAAAGGTGTAGATAATGTATGTTAGATATGAGTGTGGTCGTATTGTTCGTGTCTTCAGTTCTCTCGCTGGAGGGGCAGTAGGTAGCGCCATCTAGCCAGGGAATACTTCAGTTCTCTCGCTGGAGGGGCAGTAGGTGGCGCCATCTAGCCATGGAATACTCTTCATTTTTCAGTATCGTCACCTGTCGTCTTTCCTCTTTTTTTTTTTTTTTTTTTTTTTTTGGGTTTCGCTTCTCTTCTCTCTTTTTTCTTTCTTTTCTTCAGGGGAGACGACTCTTGGTCTCCTCCCTTCACCTACTCAGTCCTTGAAGTCCACGTAAGCATGTGTTCCACTGATGTTGGATTTTCTTGTTTTGAAGGGTCGATCACCATGCCCAGCCCTTCTAGGGCAGGGTAGGTGCCAAGGCTGGAGCTTGCTACCATCTGCAGCTCTTAAGCCTGTCCTTCCCGTTAGGGAAGGCGGCAGACCAGAGAGGCCTAGCATCTATCTACCTCCATGCCTCGTGCTGGTGGGGAATGTGGCTAGGCCTGGGGCCAGTTGGTCCCGCCGATGAGGGGTATCCCCTCCCATTGGAGACATGGGTCTCTGACACTCCCACGCCAGGGAGCCGGAGCCGGGTCGCCATCTGGTAAAGACCCGGGCCGGGAGAATTCCCGGTGAATCTACACCTCCTCCTCCTCTTGTTTGTAAAACTCCCAGTAGACTTTCTTCCTGCTGTGCCCTTCAACGTTATGTATTTTGATCTTTTGTTGTCACCAAGTCCTCAGTTCATGGCTTCCCCCCCCCCTCTCCTGTGAAGAGAGAAAGAAAGAGCTGGATGGGAACGGGATTTTTATAACTATCTGCTGCTCTATAGACGTGATTAATCCTAGACGAACTCTGAATGGATTGTGAAGATAGCGTGCTCTGGATCTAGCTCTGGACCTGGCTCTAGGACACTACCTCAGACTTCCCGGAGACCTCTCAACAACCTTCACTTAACTCCAGTTGCCTGCTGGTGAAGTGCCTGTGGCAGCGTGGCACTCTTGGCACCGGGAGCTCTATTTATGGTACGGCTTCTACACCTTGTAGAGTACGTCAAGACCCGTCCCTGACGTGTACGTCCACAGAGACACTTCCACAGTAAGTACTTCTTTCATGTAGGAGTCTCACTAGTAAGTGCGTCATTCATGCAGGAGTCTCACTAGTAAGTGCTTCATTCATGCAGGAGTCTCACTAGTAAGTGCTTCATTCATGTAGGAGTCTCAATAGTAAGTGCTTCTTTCCTGCAGGAGTCTCACTAGTAAGTGCTTCATTCGTGAAGGAGTCTCACTAGTAAGTGCTTCATTCATGCAGGAGTCTCACTAGTAAGTGCTTCATTCATGCAGGAGTCTCACTAGTAAGTGTTTCCTTCATGTAGGAGTCTCACTAGTAAGTGCTTCATTCATGCAGGAGTCTCACTAGTAAGTGCATCATTCATGCACTAGTCTCACTAGTAAGTGCTTCATTCATGAAGGAGTCTCACTAGTAAGTGCTTCATTCATGCTGGAGTCTCACTAGTAAGGGCTTCATTCATGAGAGTCTCACTAGTAATGTTCTTCATGTATCTCATAGTAAGTTTTCATCTAGTTAAGTGCTTTCATGCAGGAGTTTCACTGGTAAGTGCTTCATTCATGCAAGAGTCTCACTAGTAAGTGCTTCATTCATGTAGGAGTCTCACTAGTAAGTGCTTCATTCATGCAGGAGTCTCACTAGTAAGTGCTTCATTCATGCAGGAGTCTCACTAGTAAGTGCTTCATTCATGACTAGTCTACCTAGTAAGTGCTTCATTCATGCATGAGCCTCACTAGTAAGTGCTTCATTCATGTAGGAGTCTCACTAGTAAGGGCTTCATTCATGCAGGAGTCTCACTAGTAAGTGCTTCATTCATGCAGGAGTCTCTCTAGTAAGTGCTTCATTCATGCAGAAGTCTCACTAGTAAGTGCTTCATTCATGCAGGAGCCTCACTAGTAAGTGCTTCATTCATGCACTAGCCGCACTAGTAAGTGCTTCATTCATTGCACATAGTCTCACTAGTAAGTGCTTCATTCATGCACTAGCCTCACTAGTAAGTGCTTCATTCATGCACTAGCCTCACTTGTAAGTGCTTCATTCATGCAGGAGTCTCACTAGTAAGTGCTTCATTCATGCAGGAGTCTCACTAGTAAGTGCTTCATTCATGCAGGAGTATCACTAGTAAGTGCTTCATTCATAAGAACATAAGAAAGAAGGAACACTGCAGCAGGCCTACTGGCCCATGCGAGGCAGGTCCAAATCTCCAACGGCTTAAGCCCCGACCCAGCCAGGTCAGGTTACATTCACTTAAGGAGGGAACACTGCATCTGACCTAGCACAGGCTAGTCAGGACCAACTCACACCCAACCGCACCCACTCATATAATTGTCTAGTTGACCACCTGGTCAGCCGACCACCTGGTCAGGTCACTTCCACTTAAGGAATTAGTACAGCTACTGACCTGGTAATACAAGCTAGTCAGGTCCAAATTCACACCCATCCACACCCACCCATGTATTTATCTAACCTATTTTTAAAACTACACAACGTCTTAGCATCTATGACGGTACTCGGGAGTTTGTTCCACTCATCCACAACTCTATTACCAAACCAGTGCTTTCCTATATCCTTCCTGAATCTGAACTTTTCCAACTTGAAACCATTGCTGCGAGTCCTGTCTTGGCTGGATATTTTCAGCACGCTATTTACATCCCCTTTATTTATTCCTGTTTTCCATTTATACACCTCAATCATATCCCCCCTAATTCTACGCCTTTCTAGAGAGTGCAGATTCAGGGCCCTCAGTCTATCCTCATAGGGAAGATTTCTGATACATGGGATCAACTTTGTCATCCTCCTTGTACGTTTTCCAGTGCATTTATATCCATTCTGTAATACGGTGACCAGAACTGTGCAGCATAATCTAAATGAGGCCTAACCAAAGATATATAGAGTTGTAGAACAACCTGAGGACTTCTATTATTTATACTTCTTGATATGAAGCCAAGGATTCTGTTAGCTTTATTGCGAACACTTATGCACTGTTGTCTTGGCTTCAGATTACTACTAACCAGAACTCCTAAATCCTTCTCGCAATCACAAGTAATAAGATCTACATTATTCAGCTTATATGTGGCATGGTTATTGTCCTGCCCAACATTTAGAACTTTGCATTTGTTTACATTAAACTGCATCTGCCACTTCTCCGACCACTGCATCAGTCTATTCAAATCATCCTGGAGTGCTCTAATGTCCTCATTTGAATGAATTGGACGACCTATTTTGGTGTCATCAGCAAATTTACTTATGTTACTATTTATTCCCTCATCTATGTCGTTTATGTAAATTGTAAACAACAGGGGGCCCAAAACTGACCCCTGTGGAACACCGCTTAAGACGTGCCCCCATTCTGATTACTCTCCATTTATGCAAGCTCTCTGCCGCCTTTTTGTCAACCATGCCTCTACCCAGGAAAAATTTCTCCTGCTATTCCGTGTGCCTTAAGTTTCCTCAGTAGCCTCTGATGTGGAACTTTATCGAAAGCCTTACTGAAGTCCATATACACAATATCATATTCATTACCATGATCTACCTCCTCAAACACCTTAGTGAAAAAGTTAGTAAATTCGTAAGACAGGAACGCCCCTTAGTAAAACCGTGTTGAGATTCATTAATCAATTTATGCTTTTCAAGATGGCTACGAATTGCCTCGGCAATTATTGATTCCATAAATTTACCAACTATGGAGGTAAGGCTTATTGGTCTATAGTTCGAAGCTAAGGACCTGTCACCTGCCTTGTAAATAGGTATTACATTTGCCCTTTTCCACTTGTCTGGCACTATGCCAGTTTGTAGTGATATATTGAAAAGATTTGCCAAAGGTTTGCTAAGTTCCTCTTTACATTCCTTTAAAACTCTTGCAAACAGTTCATCAGGGCCTGGGGATTTGTTAGGTTTTAATTTCTCTATTTGTCTGAGGACCATGTCACTAGTTACCCCAATCGAGCATAGTCTATTATCTTCCAGTTCTACATAATTTATTATTTCTGGAATTCCGCTAGTATCTTCCTGAGTAAAAACTGAGAGGAAGTAAGTATTGAAAATTTCACACATATCCTTATCACTGTCCGTGATTTGTCCTGAGTTACTCTTAAGTGGGCCTATCTTGTCCCTAATCTTACTTCTGTATACCTGAAAGAACCCTTTTGGGTTAGTCTTCGAATCCCTTGCGACCTTAGCCTCATAATCCTTTTTTGCTTTTCTTATTCCTTTTTTTATTTCTCTCTTTAATTGAAAATATTGATTTCTTATCTGTCCATCCCCTCTTTTGATACGCCTATATATGCCTCTCTTTTGACCAATGAGATGTTTTAATCTATTGTTCATCCATTTAGGATCATTTTTGCACTAGTTTCACTAGTAAGTGCTTCATTCATTCACAAGTCTCACTAGTAAGTGCTTCATTCATGCACTAGCTTCACTAGTAAGTGCTTCATTCATGTAGGAGTCTCACTAGTAAATACTTTATTCATGCAGTAGACTCACTAGTAAGTACTTCATTCATGCAGGAGACTCACTAGTAAGTACTTCATTCATGCACTAGACTCACTAGTAAGTGCTTCATTCATGCAGAAGACTTACTAGTAAGTACTTCATTCATGCAGGAGACTCACTAGTAAGTACTTCATTCATGCACTAGCCTCACTAGTAAGTGCTTCATTCATGCAGAAGTGTCAGTGGTAACCTTTTCACCAGTGAAGGCGCATGACTAGTAACTTCTACATTCATGCAGGTGCTGGCTGACAGAACCTTCCTTGTTATTTATAGTCAAAGAAAACATAAATTCCTAAAGCTTATTTTTCGACCTTAGTTGATTCCTGGCAGCTGTCAGACACTGGTGGGAGCAGAGTGGTCGTACTGAGCGCCATCTGTTGCAAGTGTCTGTAGTTGAGAGGCGTCTCTTGGAGCTTCCGGTATTACTATTTAACGATTTCTTAACGTTGGTGTTACCTGAGACTGATTCTAGGAGATATCAGTTATTTCCAAAGATTTTGACTACTACTACCTCCTCCTCCCCCCCCTCACTATGTAAACACGTGTATCTTCTCGACTGTGTTGCTGTTAATAGTTTTGTTTCCGTCACTCTGATATTTGCGAGAACTTCTGAAAATTCTTGTTTCATCGCTATATTTTGAGCCACAACCCAATTATTATTATCTCGCTGTACATGAGAAGGAGAGTGTTGTGAAGTCTCTTGTGTTTTACAAGCTTGACATCAAGATTGCGACGTCTTGCCAACTACATATCCCTCAGTCTTATTGAAAATGCATTAAAATATTTTAATTTTCATTATCTTTACTTTTTGTCTACTTATTTATTCTCTATATAAATTTGTTAACATTTCGTGGGGTCATCGAGCAAAGAGTCCTCCTATACTGGGAAGAAAATAAGCATTACAGAATTAAGAACTATTAAGAAATGACAATAAAGACAAACGGATACTGAATATAAGCAAAAGCTTGTAGTTTTATTTGCCATCCAGCATATTAAAACAGATATCAATGAAGAGCAGTCCTGCCAGAGTGCAACGCATTTAACAGGCTTCAGTTTCACGCTCGTATGGTACAGTCTTACTGGATGGCTCTGTACACCTACCTGTTTACACAGTACAGTAATATCCCAGTTCATTAAGCAGCTTTCCCAAATTCTTTTTTGAAAGAAAACTCCATCAATTCTTCGTGCATTGTATCTATTCCTAAGTCCAAGTTTACACACTTTAAAAGCATTTATTTCTAGTATCACAACTTTAAGAGCATTTATTTCTAGTATCACACACTTTAAGAGCATTTATTTCTAGTATCACACACTTTAAGAGCATTTATTTCTAGTATCACACACTTTAAGAGCATTTATTTTAATGGCTGGTGCAACACGCTAACAAGAGGTTGCAAAGGAAAGTAATGCAAAGGAAATCTTTAATTTAAGACGACGTGGCGCTCAGAAGTGAGAACCTTACCTGGGTCATGTTGCCCCCTATGAGCTGGACAGAACCCCTGAGCACGTCCTCGAAATATTTCATGTTCGATATAATAAATACAGTTTTATGACTGAGGACTCTGGTATCCTGGGTGTTGATCTGTAGGTCCCCAGGAACAATGATGGTTAACAACATTAGAAGAGGCAACAGTTTCAATCCTCTCTGTACTCTTACAGCCGCAGTTAAGACAGGTGAACTCTTAGATTTGTAGAATGTACAGAGCACTGTCTGTATCACGTCAGTCAGCATCTATGTAAATACCTGTAGTCATACATCATAATCTATTCCTGGAAAATACTGGAAGGATTGGTTATAATTCTGCTCTTGAAATTACTTCTTACAAGAGCAAGAGACTCGGTAAAAGGGACAAAATACCCCCCGTGAAAAGCTGGGGTGTGAGAACACAAACTTAATAAGTATAAAAGTGTCTATAAGGTTTAAACACCATTCATATAGACAGGGAATTCCTAACAGTAGGGCTGTGGTGTTAACGTTGTGATACGTCTGGCAACGCGGTGGTTCAGTAGTCACAATAAACGCTGAAATCTGTACGTGCATCAATGTGGGCGCGAGGGAAGTTGCGCGTCTGCATGCATAAAATTTCATAGAAATTTTACATCATTGTTTTTCTTATTTCGGCTAGTTTAATTGGGTTCAGTTAGGTTTAGTGAGGTTAATGCATATTAACCTACGAAAATAATGAAATTTAAAAGATGGGTGGCTTACGTCTGGCAGCACGGGGCGAATCATAAAATTTCAAGAGTGCATTTTAAAACGCTCGTTAAAAATGAGTGATGGGCTGGAGAATGAGTTTCCCCTCGATGCTTGCCCTCTCTGCTTGCCCTGGTGGAAGGGCAAGCAACACACTGAGTCTGACACAGCAGTCCTTCACGCAGCACTCCACAGTTCTCATAATATTGACTGAAGGCGCAGATGTACGAGTACTGGTAAGAATATCATTGCTATTAAGGGTAGAACATTCTGACTCGCAACCTCCTTCTTCCAGATAAGTTCAATTTTCATCGGTTTTTCTTTGAACACAGTGAATGGAAAGGTTTGTTTTGATTAGTACATCGTCTTGCCTAGTCTGTGTTTTCAATCCTTCTAGATGATCGAGTTCATGTTCATTGTTACAAGCGTAGTGTAAGAAGGTGTCATCCCTGGCCAGGTCTTCGAGGGTGCTACGTAGACGCAGTGACGTCAGCTGTAATCACTCCTTGGATAAAGCCTTTCTGGTAATGGTATTTCTTGGTGACGAGATCCAGCTCCTATACTGGTTTTTGCAAGCCTGTAGAAAACTTCAGGCCTAGGCTCAGTGCTTTATTGTGTTATTGAACACCCGGGATGACAGGTTACTGATGAACTGAGGTCTTCCAATGGTACTCCATTTGCTAGTGGTGAATAGACTCTGTATGTTCCGATTTAATTTAACACCCTATTATAGATTTGCTGCAGTGACTCTGCTAAGGATTGCAAATGCAGATGTTTCTCTTTAGAAATCTGCGTTGCACGACCACATCCAACAGTCAGGCATTACGTGCACCCTAATGTTCCCTTTAATGTTGCAGGAAACATATTTCAGAGAAATCACAGCTTTCACCTTGCACTAGCCAGGTACCTGATGAACGAGAACCATTCGCTTTCTTTTCTTCGAATTGTTGACGCTCGAAATTGCATGATTTTACCACAGAAGCAACAGTTAACAAGGTCAGGGAAGTATTTAGTGAGGTATTTCTTGAAAAAACATACCACCAACTTCCATTTGCAGTGGCAACTGATAATCTGTGTTTCTATTTGTGATAATATTCACAATAACAACTGAGGGCAATGTATACTGAGACTGTCTGAAAGATTTTCTAATAGCGAGAGGAGTGTCACACTGAGAGCATCTATGCAAGTCTCCCTGTCTAAACGGCTGGAGTGCTTGTCTTTATTGGGAAACTCTCTCAGGATGAGAGATGACATCATTATTTTCAGAAAGTCTGAACACACAAGGTACAGTATCACAGGAAAGTAGAAAACTAGGAGACCTTGAGGAGATACATATAAATTTGTCTTCAAAAGACAATTTTTGGGACATTACTTTCACCGTGAATAACATTCATGCACCTCACTTGAGGTCCAGATCGTTGATTTATCTTTATTGATGACTTCTGAAACTTTATCACATGAATATTCATAGTTACGTTTGGAATCACCTGAATCAGCTTGTTTTGTTCTCCCAGCCATGAATCTTAACAAGTCATGGTAACGGACATCCGTTGCATGCAAAACACTGACCTGAACCTGGTTTGACCTCTCCTTTCTTTTAGAATATGTTCTAAGAATCAAATCTTTAAACAATGTTCACCACCTGGAAGGATTACCTGGATCATGTTCCAGTGACTAGATCTGCCCATATAATAGATATTACAATTCAAAGTTACATAATTTATCCTTTGAATAGTGCAGCATTTTATTAAAGAAAGCTAACTTTACTATTTTTGTCTACCCGGAATTGCATTGCAAGTGTGATCTTGATGTAAGTGAAGAAACACAGCGCTAGTGGCATGTGATGGCAATGTTTACATTTTTATCTAAACATTTTTGTAGTTCCTCATCAATGTTGTCTTCTGGATGTTGACTGACAACAATAATAGTTCTGATGCTCCAGATGTGACAACAATAATAGTTCTGATGCTCCAGATGTGACAACAATAATAGTTCTGATGCTCCAGATGTGACAACAATAATAGTTCTGATGCTCCAGATGTGACAACAGTAATAGTTCTGATGCTCCAGATGTGACAACAATAATTGTTCTGATGCTCCAGATGTGACAACAATAATAGTTCTGATGCTCCAGATGTGACAACAATAATAGTTCTGATGCTCCAGATGTGACAACAATAATAGTTCTGATGCTCCAGATGTGACAACAATAATAGTTCTGATGCTCCAGATGTGACAACAATAATAGTTCTGATGCTCCAGATGTAATAACAGTGTTTGATGGATTACTACACTTAAAAAAAAAAACACTGAACTCTATCATTTTTTTGTATTCTGTAGGCGAAACAGAAATAAAAATAAAAATTTTCAGTTCCTTACCTGGAGTTTACCTGGAGACAGTTTCGGGGGGGGTCAACGCCCCCGCGGCCCGGTCTGAGACCAGGCCTCATGGTGGATCAGGGTCTGATCAACCAGGCTGCTACTGCTGGCCGCACGCAAACTGACGTACGAATCACAGCCCGGCTGGTCCCTGTCCAGTGCCTTCTTGAAGACAACCAGGAGTCTATTGGTAATCCCCCTTATGTATGCTGGGAAGCAGTTGGACAGTCTTGTGCCCTTGACACTTACTGTGTTGTCTCTCAGTGTACTCAAGGAGCCCCTGCTTTTCATTGGGGGAATGTTGCATCTCCTGCCGAGTATTTTGCTTTCATAGGGAGTGATTTTCGTGTACAAGTTTGGTACTAATCCCTCTAGGATTTTCCAAGTGTTTATTATCATGTATCTCTCTCGTCTGCATTCCAGGGAATACAAATCAAGGAATTTCAACCGTTCCCAATAATTTAGGTGCTTTATCGTACTTATGTGTGCCATCAAAGTTCTTTGTACACTCTCCAGGTCAGCAATTTCACCTGCCTTGAAGGAGGCAGTTAGTGTACAGCAGTATTGCAGCCTAGAGAGAACAAGCGATTTCAAGAAAATCGTCATGGGCTTGTAGTCCCTTGTTTTGAAGCTTCTCATTATCCATCCTATCATTTCTCTAGCAGATGATGTAGATACATTGTTTTGGTCTTTGAAGGCGAGATCCTCTAACATTACCACTCCCAGGTCCTTCACATTAATTTTTCGCTCTATTGTATGGTTAGAATTTTTTGTATACCCTGAAACAGTTTTAATTTCCTGAAGTTATCCATATCTGAGTAGCTGAAATTTCTCTTCATTGAACTTCATATTGTTTTTAGTGGCCCATTTGAAGATATGGTTGATGTCCACTTGAAGTCTTGCAGTGTCTTGGATGGAGGTCACTGTCATGGCAATCCGGGTGTCATCCGCAAAGGAAGACATGGAGCTATGGCTTACATCTCTATGTGATAAGTGGTTTTCAAACCGACAAGTTGAAGATTGAGGCACTTATGAAACATATGGGAATCTCTATTAAGGGAACGTTCGCCACACAGTGGCTTCATCAGTCCACTACAAAGCAGAAAGGGGCAAGGAGAGGAAGAGATTGAGGTAATCAGTCCCTCAGCCTGGAATCAATGTGTTCAGTCCATCATTCTTGTAGAAAGTACAGCATATGGCCGGAGAAGTGGCTTATATACTGTAGTCAGGTGAGGTGAAGCAGGAGGAGGCGGGGTCATAGTGGGACCATCCACTAGTGTAAGTAGGTCTTCGTCCAAAGGTTGGACAAGTATTGAAGAATTCCTTGTATCAAGATCCCATGATGTTGCTGTGTCTGACAGATGTGATAAATGGTTTAAAGCCGACAAATTGAAGATTGAGACACCATTTACAACATCTGTCAGACAGATACAAGGAATTCTTCAATACTTGTCCAACCTTTGGACGAAGACCTACTTACACTAGTGGATGGTTCCACTATGATCCCGCCTCCTGCTTCCACTCACCTGACTACAGTATATAAGCCACTTCTCCAGACATATGCTGTACTTTCTACAAGAGTGATGGACTGAACACATCGATTCCAAGCTGAGGGACTGATTACCTCAAACTCCTGCTTTATATTGAACTGATGAAGCCACTGTGTGGCGAAACGTTCCCTTAATAGAGATTCCCATATGTTGCATTAGTGTCTCAATCTTCATCTCTGTCTATGTCAGATATGAAGATGTGGAACAGGATGGGAGCGAGTACTGTGCCTTGTGGAACAGAGCTTTTCACCGTAGCTGCCTCAGAGTTTACTCTGTTTATTATTATTATTATTTGTGTTCTATTTATTAGGAAGTTATAAATCTATCCACCAGCTTTTCCTGTTATTCCTTTATAACGCATTTTGTGCGCTATTACACCATGGTCGCACTTGTCGATGGCTTTCGCAAAGTCTGTGTGTACTATATCTGCATTTCATTTATCCTCTATAGCATCCAGGACCTTGTCATAGTGGTCCAGTAGCTGGGACAGGCAGGAGCGACCTGCTCTAAACCCGTGTTGCCCTGGGTTGTGTAACTGATGGGTATCTAGGTGGTTGGCGATATTGCTTCTTAGAACCTTTTCAAAGATTTTTAAGACATGGAATGTTAGTGCTATCGGTCTGTAGTTCCTTGCAATTGCTTTACTGCCACCTTTGTAGAGTGGGGCTATGTCTGTTGTTTTTAGTGAGTGTGGGATGACCCCCGTGTCCATGCTCCCTCTCTAGATAATGCTGAAGGCGCGTGACATGGGCTTCTTTCAGTTCTTGATGCACATGGAGTTTCATGAGTCTGATCCTGGGGCAGAGTGCCTTAATGTCTTCCTCTACTTTATTTCTGAGAGGTGTAGGAATGTAGGAATGCCAATACTTTTTGTAAAACAAGTGCCCATTGTCGACGTCATACCATTCCGTGGTAACAGTCTGCTTTGCAGTAGCATATATTGCCTCGTCCAATCATTATTTATTTCACCTCAAAAAACAAAACAAAATATGTAACTTATTTCTTTAACATACTCACCAATCATGATGTTTATGTCTTGATAAACACATAGTGGTCGATGACCACCTTGGCAGCCATCTTGGATATTTTTTAAATTATTCAGGGGAGAGTGGTACCTACTGGGTGATGAGAGAGTGGCACCCACTGGGTGATGAGTGGCACCCACTGGATGATGAGTGGCACCCACTGGGTGATGAGTGGCACCCACTGGATGATGAGTGGCACCCACTGGGTGATGAGTGGCACCCACTGGATGATGAGTGGCACCCACTGGATGATGAGTGGCACCCACTGGATGATGAGTGGCACCCACTGTATGATAAGTGGCACACACTGGGTGATGAGTGGCACCCAATGGATGATGAATGGCACCCACTGGGTGATGAGTTGCATCCACTGGATGATGAATGGCACCCACTGGATGATGAATGGCACCCACTGGATGATGAATCTACACACCTTAAAGACTCAGTTTTTCTGAATATTATGCATCACAAAATTCCAGATTTAGGAAAAAACTGGGTTTGGTAAAAAGACTACCATACTTCACCACCATCAACACCACCAACACCACCACCACCACCACTACCACCACTACTAACACCAACAACAGCAACAACACCATCAACACCACCACCACCACTACCAATACCAACAACAACAACAGCAACAACACCATCAACACCACCACCACCACCACCACCACTACCAACACCAACAACACCATCAATACCACCACCACCAACACCACCACCACCACCACCACCACCACCACCACCACTACCAAAACCAGCAACAACAACAGCAACAACACAATCAACACCACCACCACCACTACCAGCACCACCACCAACAACAGCAACAACACCATCAACACCACCACCACTACCACTACCAACACCAACAACAACAACAGCAACAACACCATAAACACCACCACCACTACCAACACCATCAACACCACCACCACTACCAACACCATCAACACCACTACCACTACCAACACCAACAACAACAACAACACCATCAACACCATCAACACCACCACCACCACCACTACCACTACCAACAACAACAACACCATCAACACCACCACTCCCACTACCAACACCAACAACAACAACAGCAGCAACACCATCACCACCACCAACAACCACAATAACCACAACACCAACAACACAACCACCACCACAACCAACACCAACAACACAATCACCATCTACACCAATAACCACAACAACAACAAGAACAACACCATCACCACCAACAACAACCACAAAAACACCAACAACAACTCCAACACCACCAACAACAACAACACCATCACCACCACCACCAACAACACCATCACCACCAACAACAACACCATTACCACCAACACCAACTACCACAACAACAACAACAACACCATCACCACCAACAACAACCAACATTAACCACCAATAACAACAGCAACCACCAACAACAACGCCATCACCACCAACAACACCATCATCAACAACACCAACAACACCATCACCACCACCACCAACAACAACACCATTACCACCAACACCAACTACCACAACAACAACAACAACAACACCATCACCAACAACAACAACAACCAACACTGACCACCAATAACAACAGCAACCACCAACAACAACGCCATCACCACCAACAACACCATCATCAACAATAACAGCCACAACAACACCATCACCATCAACACCAACAACCCCATCATCAACAACAACAACACCATCACCACCAACAACAACAATTAATAACACCAGCAACGACTAACAACAACCAACAACAACAAACAACAGTAACAATCAACAGCACCAATGCCTCTACCACCACTACTACCAACATTACGAATACCACCCCTTTCCACCACAACTACCACCACTACTAACATTCCCAAATACACCCCTACAACCATAACTACCACCACAAAACTAACATTTCCCGACTCAAATTTGCTGGGAAAGAAAAACCTCTCTTATCCAGGGAGTACATAAGATCCAATTTTGACAACATTATCTTCCCATATCTCACAGGACAAACAACATTATTTTTAAGGAAATTTGAAAAGTTTTTCCTTCATAAGAAATTATGAGAAGAGACTTCCCCAACCGGAGTACTTACCCCCTCCCCTCCACCCTCACCCCTTCCCACCTCCCCCACCCCTCCACCATCACCCCTTCCCCCCCCTCACAACTCTCCTCCACCCCCTCCCCTCCCCCTCTCCTCTCCCTTCCATCCCCTCACCTCCCCTCCACCCTCTCCCCTAACCTCCTCCTCCTCCCCGACCCTCCCCCACACACCTCGTCTTCCAATTCATCAGCGTTCCCCCTCCTCTTCCCTATCCATCCCTCCTCCCACCCATCCCTCACACACCTGCGTATACACACCAGCCAGTTAAATAAGCCGCCGTCTCACTAACAAATGTTAACACAGCAAATTAACCTGGAGAATTAACAGAGTAAATGCTGCTGCTGGCTGGCACCGGCGGCCGCGGGACCAAAATTTTCCCCCACTGAAAATTCGCTTGAGAGGAAACTGTGGAGATTTTCAGAGTAATATTAAAGATTGGAAGAATTTATTGTTTGCTGACTTGGGCAGTAGTGGGAGGGAGGGAGGGAGGGAGGGAGGGTATGGGAAGAATGAAGGAGGAGAATGAGGGAGAGAGGGAAGGTATGTTAAGAATGGGGAGAGGAGAGAGAGAGAGAGGAGGAAACGAGAGGGGAAGGGAAACTAGAAAGACTGGGGAGGAAGGAAGGGAGGCAGGGACCCCAATAGAACACACATTTTGAGACATCTGCCTCTGTTTCTAAAGCACAGAGTGTTGTAGGTAAGCCATCTCAGGGTTTTGAGCCGAAAATATTACTTCTCTTCACCAGTCTAGAGTTTGGGAACAAAAATGAAGTGTAAAATCCACCTGTCTCTACTGAATACAGACATTCTACAAATATCTTCACAGTCTGCTTGAGAAACAGTGGCCACAGTCTGCTTGAGAAACAGTGGCCACAGTCTGCTTGAGAAACAGTGGCCACAGTCTGCTTGAGAAACAGTGGCCACAGTCTGCTTGAGAAACAGTGGCCACAGTCTGCTTGAGAAACTGGCCACCTGATAGAACGTAATTTAAATAAAAACCTTTTTATATGTCTGTGTTATACGCCAAATGGAAGTTAATATTCTCTCGAATCATTCTTCTAAGTCCACCACCAGACTAATCATTTTAAATCTGCCGTTCGCAAAACTTTCAAAACTCATGAATCATAAAAGACCCATCGCACATACATTAAAGTGTGCAACTCAATAGCACACGACCCCAGGTCAACACACTGCATGTGTCTGCAAAATAAAATCAAGTGTAAGACCAAATGAAGAAATGAAAAATAGAGAGTGCAGACACCAGCAGGACAGTCAGAGACAAGTCCATTTACTTCTAAAGTGGTCTCCGTCCACAAAGCTTCACATATATTAAAGTCCATTCACTACTTCGAATGCAGCAGCAAACCTCTTCAAGAGACTGAGTCTACACAAGACATACAAGAGTTAATCCAAACACCAAACATAAGTCAAAGCAATCACATGATATATTGTGCACCACTTAAGCACAGTCTGTCCACAGAGGTCAGTTGTATCAAATGGCTAAGAGTCAAACCGCTTCCACAGCAGCTGTCCAGAAGAACAGAACAAAGTTCATACACGATCTAGTGGTGACACTTCTCTCAGATGATGTTCTAACATACCAGGTTCACAATGTGTTTGTGAAAGTATAACAATGTTTTCTGGCTACTCTGAACTTCGTTCAGTGACGACCTTTCCTCTGAGTCGATGTCAACCATGTGGTGAAAATGTTCGTCCGCACAGTGTACAACAGTGTACAACAGTGTACAAAGCTGCGGACGCAAGACTTATTAAGAACGCTGTATATTATAATGATATTAAGAATGACGTATAATATAATGAACATGTCTCTAAAATCAGTACTCACATGAAAATTCATTTATAACTAAGAACATGGAGGTAGGTAGGGAGGTAAACATGGTATTAGGAGGTAATTTGGGTGGGATAGAGGAGGAGACGAGTACTTCATTATTAAGTATTCTATTTTCTTAAAAAAGAGAATATTAATAAAATTTATTGATGGAGAATACTCAGTGTATCGGTAAATGCTTGAAATATTTATGAAAAAACACGAATTGCTATAAGTATATTAGGGTGTAATTTATGCTGAACTAAAATGCATAATGGAAAATGATCACATATCTATTACATAGAGTATAATTTGAATAATTTACACAAATTGAGTTACGAGTAAATGGAGATGGTATTACTGATACGAGAGAGTTTAAAAACAGAAAAGGGCTAGGAATAAATACTAAAATTTGCAGGTAGTACAATAATTGAGATGTTAAAATTGGTTAAAATGATGATGTTATACCTGATTATATCTATCTATCAATCTATCTATCTATCTATATATATATAATATAATATATATATATATATATATATATATATATATATATATATATATATATATATATATATATATATATATATATATATATATATATATATATATATATACATACATTTTTTTCCTTAACACATCGGCCGTTTCCCACCAAGGCAGGGTGGCCCGAAAAAGAAAAACTTTCATCATCATTCACTACATCACTGTCTTGCCAGAGGAGCGCTTACACTACAGTTATAAAACTGCAACATTAACACCCCTCCTTCAGAGTGCCGGCACTGTACTTCCAATTTCCAGGACTCGAGTCCGGCCTGCTGGTTTCCCTGAATTCCTTCATAAATGTTACCTTCCTTACACTCCAACAGCACGTCAAGTCCTAAAAACCATTTGTCTCCATTTGCTCCTATCTAACACGCTCACGCATGCTTGCTGGAAGTCCAAGCCCCTCGCACACAAAACCTCCTTTACCCCCTCCCTCCAACCTTTCCAGACCGACCACTACCCCGCCTTCCTTCCACTACAGATTAATACACTATCGAAGTCATTCTATTTCCATCCTTCCTCTCTACATGTACAAACCACTTCAACAACCCCTCCTCAGCACTCTGGATAATATTTTTAGTAATCCTGCACCTTCTCCTAATTTCCAAACTACGAATTCTCTGCATTATACTCACACTACACATTGCTCTCAGACATGACATCTCCACTGCCTCCAGCCTTCTCCTTGTTGCAACATTCACAACCCATGCCTCACACCCATATAAGAGCGTTGGTATAACTATACTCTCATACATTTCCTTCTTTGCCTTCATGGATAAAGTTATTTGTCTCCACAGACTCCTAAGTGCACAACTCACCTTTTTCCTCTCGTCAATTCTATGATTCACCTCATCTTTCATAGACCTATCTGCTGACACGTCCACTTCTAAATATCTGAATACATTCACCTCCTCCCTACTCTCTCCTTCCAATCTGATATCCAATCTTTCCTCACCTATTTTTTTGTTATCATCATTACCTTACTCTTTCCTGTATTCTCTTTTAATTTCCTTCTTTTACATACGTAACCAAACTCATTAACCAACCTCTGCAACATCTCTTCAGAATCTCCCAAAAGCACAGTGTCATCAGCAAAGAGCAACTGTGACAACTCCCACTTTGTGTTAGATTTTTTTTTCTTTTAACCCCACACCTCTTGCCAACACCCGAGCATTCACTTCTCTTACAACTCCATCTATAAATATATTGAACATCTATGGTGACATCACACATACTTGTATAAGGCCTTCTTTTACTGGAAAATAATCTCTCTCCTACATACTCTAACCTGAGCCTCACTATTTTCGTATAAACTCTTCACTGTTTTCAGTAACCTACCTCCTATTCCATACATTTGCAACAGCTGCAACATTGCTCCTCTATCCGCCCTGTCATACACTTTTTCAAAATCCATAAATATCACAAAAATCTCTTTACTCTGATCTAAATACTGTTAACCTATATGTTTAATTGTAAACACTTCGTCTACACACCCCCTACCTTTCCTAAAGCCTCCTTGTTCATCTGCTATCCTACTCTCCGTCTTACTCTAAGTTCTTTCAATAATAACTTTACCATACACTTTACAAGGTATACTCAACAGACTTATTCCTCTCTAATTTTTGCACTCTCTTCTGTTCCCTTTGGCTTTATACAAAGGAACTATACACGCTCTCTGCCAATCCCTAGGTACCTTACCCGCTTCCATACATTTATTAAATAAAAGCACCAACCACTCCAAAACTATATCCCCACCCACTTTAAACATTTCTATCTTTATCCCATCAATCTCTGATGCTTTACCCCCTTTCATTCTACCCACTGCCTCACGAACTTTCCCAACACTTACAACTAGCTCTTCTATACTCCTACAAAATGTTATTCCTCCTTGCCCCATACACGAAATCACAGCTTTCCTATCTTCATCAACATTTAACAATTCCTCAAAATATTCATTCCATTTTCCCGATACCTCTATCTCTCCATTTAATAACTCTCCTCTCCTATTTTTAACTGTCAAATCCATTAGTTATCTAGGCTTCCTCAACTTATTAATCTCAATCCAAAACTTTTTCTTATTTTCAGAAAATTTGTTGATAACATCTCATCCACTCTCTCATTTGCTCTCTTTTTACATTGCTTCACCACTCTCTTAACCTCTCTTTTTCTCTCCATATTCTCATCCCTCCTTGCATTACTTCTACTTTGTAAAAACCTCTCATATGCTAACTTTTTCTCTCTTACTAATATCTTTACATCATCATTCCACCAATCGCTCTTCTTCCCTCCCGCACCCACTTTCCTATAACTACAACCTTCTGCTGAACACTCTAACACTACATTTTTAAACACCCCATACATCTTCTACCCCGTTGCCTATACTCTCACTAGCCTATCTGTCCTCCAACAGTTGTTTATATCTTACCCTAACTGCCCCCTCCTTTAGTTTATAAACCTTCTCCTCTCTCTTACTTGCTGCTTCTATTTTCCTTGTATCCCATCTACCATTTAAATAACAAAAAAAGCCACAATACCATGACTGGAACAATACACAAATAACAAACTACTGTCATTACGCCCTACATCTTGTATAGTTATTTATCCTCTTTTTCCTAAAATATATATTACCTATAACCAAACCTTTTTCTATACAAAGTTCAATCACAGGGCTTCCATTATCATTTACACCTGGCACCCCTAACTTACCTACCACAATCACTCTCTACATGTTTCTCCTACTTCAGCATTTAGGACCCCTATCACAATCACTCTCTCACTTGGTTCATATTACGGTGTAGTGAAATAAAAATTTTGTATAAAAAACGCTCCATATAAAATGTTATTTTCCGGGATTTGTACTGAAACTGGACGCGTATTATTCCTGGTGAGTCAGTGTGGCCAGGCCAGGTGAGGTGTTCAGTAGGTGAAGCACAGCAAAGGCAGCAAGATGTATTGGTGTGAGAAGGTGGTTTGGTGATTTTTTTTTTTTTAGTGTGTACTATAGGTAATTTTATTTGTGTTTAAGTGCTCTCATGTTTACCTGTAAGTCCATAGTGTGCAGAGAACTGTTTACGTTTTGAGAGAATACTCGTATGATGTGTTTGCTTCCTGGTAGACAGACCGGCAGAAGGAGGGGGGGGGAGTGTTATGGAGCTCCCCTGTTTATAAATGTTTGTATATTTTATTTTACTCACTAGTAGCAGTGTGCTAGTGAACTAATGTGAACTGGAGTAAAAGTCATGTTGTAGTAGAGTAGATTGTAGGTTGTATTTACGTTACTATAAATATATTATATTTTTGTATAGGTGAGTTTTTATGTCCTTCCTCATAATATTAACCATTTAAATTTATTCTTCATAATTTGTATGAAAGTACATGCTGGCCCAGAGTGTTTTTTTTTAATGTTAAATAATATTACCCCTAGACAGCAGGTTGAACAGCCTTTAGGAGCCTGTACTTTTTATTTAAGTTATGCGAGCCAAAGCCGTAAGAGTTCAAAAGTTCCTAAACACTCGCTTAACATCTCCCAAAATTTCTCTCTCTCTTCTCCAGGTGCATACACACTTATTATGACCCACTTTTCGCATCCGACCCTTATTTTAATCCACATAATCTTTGAATTTATACATTTATATTCCCTCTTTTCCTTCCATAACTGATCCTTCAACATTATTGCTACCCCCTTCAGCTTTGTTTCTCTTAGGGCCAGGACATCCAACTTCATTTCATTCAAAACATCAGTAATCATCTCTTTCTTATCATCCGCACTACATCCACGCACATTCAACCATCCCAGTTTCATAAAGTTTTTCTTCTCGTTTCTTAGTATTTTCTACAAGAGAAGGGGTTACTAGCCCATTGCTCCCGGCATTTTAGTCGCCTCGTACAACACACATGGCTTACGGAGGAAAGATTCTCTTCCATTTCCCCATGGAGAACAGAGGAAATAAAGAAGAACAAGAACTATTAAGAAAAGAAAAACATATATATATATATATGATATATATATATATATATATATATATATATATATATATATATATATATATATATATATATATATATATATATATATATATACATATATATATATTTAAGAGAGAGAGAGAAAATGTGTTCCTAAAGAAGGAAAAGGCACAATATCGTGACCGCAACAATACACAAATAACCTCGCATAGAACGACGTTTCGGTCTGACATGGATGATTTAGTGTGACCTGTAAATGGTCGAAGATGGACCGAAACGTCGTCATAAGCTTCTATCTCTCTCGTCTCTCTCTCTCTCTCTCTCTCTCTTCTCGTATGTGAGGGTTATTTGTGTGTGAGTTCCTGCGGTGGAACTGAGTAATGATTAAAGCTTGAAGACACTAAGTCTGTCAATGTTAGCTGACAAGAGAAAACATGATAGGAAAATATAAGATCTCTCTCTCTCACACATACAGACACACACACACAGCCAGTGAAGAGGCGGGGCCAGGAGCTATGAATCGACCCCTGCAACCACAACTAGGTAAGTACACACACACACACACTCACACTCACACACACACACACACACACCTGTGCCGCCAGAATAGCCGTAAATCACCCTGTAATCACCCTTAGTAATCTCAGGAAACGAGTGGGGTCCGGATTTACGCACGGATGCATTAATTCCTCATCAGAGGTAGCTGAGACAGGTACACTGGTTGAGTTACCCCCTCAGCTGTGTGATCCCAGGTAAGCACAGAGAATGTAGATGCCGGGTGATCACCACTGAGAGAACAATACAACACGAGTCTGTCTGTCTGTCTCTCTTTCTCTTTCTCCCTCTTTCTCTATTTCCTCTCTCTCTCTCTCTCTCTCTCTCTCTCTCTCTCTCTCTCCTTTACACAAGGTTTTGCCAGGTTAAGTTATGGATTCCTAACCTTATTTACATGCTAAGAGCTGTTACTTACATCAGCTGATTTGAAAGGCTTTGTTATTGTTATGAGACATACAGATATAGGACAGGAGGAAGTTGAAGCCATCGGTGGGCCAGAGCTTTCATATGTTCAACTGACTTTATTTCGTTGATATCATTATGCTGTAAGAACACGTTCCAGACTCGAGTCATCCTAGGAATAAATGATCACAGATTTAGTGATGTTCTGGAGAAGGCTACATTCAGAGTGAAGATGCTGCTGGCTGCCCGTCTTCTTGTGTAGAAGCTCACTTCTCGTTGTCCTCGGAGTGGAGCCAAGTGTGGTACTTTGACATTATTGGCCTTGTACATAACAGTAAGGCCGCCCACATCACTACTTTGGTGAAGGCTCTGCTGAAATGATAGACTTATCCAGGTTGGGTCCAGGCAAGAGATGAGTCGTCTTGCTCTGTTCTCTATTCTGTCAAGAAGTCGAACATGAGATAGGCAGGGCAAGCAGTCCATGAAAGTGGAGCATGGAAATAAATGGTATAAAATACCGACACAATGGAAAAATAAACACATAAGCAGTATAATGTGATCCTATAAAGGATCACATTATACTGCTTATGTGTTTATTTTTCCAAAGTGGAGCATACTCAAGGTGTGAGCGTACTTGTGCCTCATACAGAATCTTGCAACCTCTTCTGTTGAGCAGATGCGAGATATGTTGAAGTGCTGTAAGCTTCCTGGCTGCCTTGTTTGCAAGATTTACATCGTGGCTCTTCATGGTCAGTTTGGAGTAAAATTTCACTCCAAGGATATCAACTTAGTCCCCGGGCACTCTCCCATTCATACAACTGCTCCAGCATTACCATCATGGTGCCTAGAGACCATCATCAATTGCGTTTTCTAAGGAGCAAATGTTACCTTCCATCATTTTCCCAGGACTGATATAGCTGTAAGCTAATGATTGATGTAACTTAGAGCAGCTGGCATTTCCTCTCTTGGATAAGTAAATGTCAGAGTACAGTCGTCTGCATATACATGGGATTCTTGAAAGAGACGAAGGAGGTCACTGAAGCAGTGTTCCAAACATCGCCTGTAGACCACTTTGTTATAGTGCTTCTCGTAACAAATTCATAAAGAGAACAAGATTATCTTGTCTAAGGGTCATCATACACAGGGTTCACTCATTGACGAAAAGGAATCTGTTAGGTTTCTGCTTGTTTTATTAACTGTATTAATAACCACTTAAAGTTTCTATTATGAATTAAATAATTCAATCTTTAAAACAAAACTTCTCATTAACCTTATTTTACACATCATTTACAATACGTTAAATATTTGCGACTTGCTCTAGACGTAGAGTTTCTAGCCTCCTTCACGAGGAGTCAAATGATTATGTATGAGTGTGGTGAAAGTGTTGAATGATGATGAAAGTATTTTCTTTTTGGGGATTTTCTTTCTTTTTGGGTCACCCTGCCTCGGTGGGAGACGGCCGGCTTGTTGAAAAAATAAAAATATATATATATATATATATATAATATATATATATATATATATATATATATATATATATATATATATATATATATATATATATATATATATATATATATATATATATATATATATATATATATATATATATATATGTCGTGCCGATTAGGTAAACGCCACACTGAACGCACACACTGATGCAAATAACAGAGTTCATCCTCTGGGATCATTCCTCATTAAACCCGTTTGTAGATCAGAGTCTATAAAAGGCGTAACACTTAGACTCGATCACTTATTCTTAATTTCTTCAAGAGTTTCTACACCGCCTTCTCAGACCGAGATATGCCGTAGTAAAGGGCTTCCAAAATTACTGGTAACTTCTGGGAAGTGTAGTGTGACTTAAAGCCAGATTCTCTACTAGACGCTTCTTCCTCGACTAGTGGAAGGTGACAAGTGAACAAGGTAAGGCTTTATCAGCCAACCTTAACTCTGTCTGAGTAGAGGATGTGTAGCTAAAATTGTCTGCTGGTGCTTAACCATGCCGCACCAGCAGTTTAGAATATTTAAACATCCTACCTATGTACAACGTTAAACAATTTATGGCCAGATAATATAAAGCAAAGCGTCCTTATTTTCAGCTACTAATAAGGATACCAATAATATAATATTTAGTTAAAAAGCCGAAATTATTCATTAAACAACTGACCCTTTAAAAAAGGGCATAGCACTCCCCCCATACGACAGGGTGTCGCACCAAGAGAGTATTCAACTCATAGTTGATGCACAATGACACTCCATTCTTTCCCATAGATTCAGACAATTGCAAAGACAAAACAAATTCCTCCAGAGTAACTTAAAGATCCTCCAGGGTCACCATGGAGCAGGAGTCAGGAAACGGAGTTTAATCTGCACTCCATCTCATAGGGGAAAACACACAGTAGTTGACCTCTGGTGACGTTAGAAGCTGAGGACATCATGGGAATACAACAGGATATGTTCTTAACTCTCGCCACACAGGCATCCAAACTCTCGACTCCTTTAGGACTCCTATTATCGTTACGACAATCATCTTACTGTCTCTGACAAAAGTCAAAATATTAAACACAAAACCTTTACTTCGGAATATATATATATATATATATATATATATATATATATATATATATATATATATATATATATATATATATATATATATATATATATATCAAAAGATCAAGTAAACGGTGATATCAAAATATGAAAAAATAGAAAGATTAGCGCTTTCGTGACTAGTCACGAAAGCGCTTGGAATTCTTCTATTTTTTCATAGTGGTTTTCTTGCATATATATATATATATATATATATATATATATATATATATATATATATATATATATATATATTTTCCTGCTCTAAAGAACAGGAAAATAAAGAAACAGGGAACATCTGACTTGTCCAAGGGCGGGAAAAAGCGTCGACTATTACGTTATGTCAACCACGTATGTGGTGGATAATTATTGAAAAGGGCTGGATTCGAAGAGCCCATCTCTGAATTTGGGCGTTCTTCGACTTCATTGTGTTAATAAAGATCAAAGGGTTATGGTCCGAATAGACTAATTTTGTGGGAAGTAGTGCCCAGATAAACTTCGACGTGCTCTAAAGTTAGAACTAAAGCTAACGCTTCTTTTTCCACAGTTGCGTAATTTAATTGATGGGACTTTAATTTAGCAGAGAAATAGCAAGTAGGATGAAGAATATCAGAAGACAAGGAGGGTTGTAGCAATACTGTTCCCATTGCATAGCTACTAGCAATCGTTTCAATCTGCTAAAAGCCAAGTCACATTCTGAGGTCCAGCAGAATTTAACTTTAGAACTGGTTAATTCAAACAGGGAAGCTGCCACTTGTAAGAAGTTGGGACAGAACTGGTGGTAGTAGCCGGCAATCCCTAAAAATCTCTATACTCCTTTTCTGTCCCGAGGTAGAGGGAATTTTGATATGGCTTTGATCTTAGCATTCACAGGTGCTACTGTTCATTGGCTGATACTGAACCCTAGATATTTTATTTGGGCTTGCCAAAACTCACATTTGGGTTAATTGACACAAGCTGTCCCCACTCTTCATTTATCACCACTAAGTCGTCCAAGTAGGCTTCCATTCCTTCCAACTCATAAGTTAGACTATTCATCAACCTCTGAAAGGTAGATGCCGCATTACAGAGGCCAAACGGCAAAACCAAATAGTTAAACAGACCACCAGCAACAGTAAAAGCCGATATCTCTTGGGCTCGTATTGACAGAGGTACTTGGTAATAACCTCGTAACAGGTATAGTCTACTCACATACTTAGCTTTGGAGACTTTGTCTATTAAATTGTCTACCCAAGGTAGAGGATACCAATCCAGTAAGGTCACCGAGTTTACCTTCCGGTAGTCGGTACACATACGGTATGACCTGTCTGTTTTTGGCACAAGGATGCAGGAAGAAGCCCACAGACTTTTGCTGCGTTTGATCAAACCATGGGTTAACAGAAAATCTATCTCTTCTCGTAATGCCTTATTTTTTTCTGGACTTGTTCAATACGGGGCTTGCTTAATGGGCGGAGCACCTTGTACATCCACTTCATGATAAGCCATTAGCATCTCTTTAATCTCTTTTGCTCAGTCATCTCCTAAGTTACACATCCGATGTTTTTAGGTGAACTTCTACCCCTCTAGAGCAATCTATAAGACATACGTCCTCTTCTTGGGGTAGGACGGAAGTAGTGGGTGATATTCCCCCATAATACTTCTTCAATTGATTTATATGATAAGTATGGTTCGACTTTCTTTTACCTGCGGTGCGAACCAAGTAATTTACCTCATTCAACTTTCTAACTTTTTCCATGGGTCCTTCATACCTGGGCTGCAACACATGTCCAGGTGCTAATTTCAGAGCTCAAACCTTATCCCCTACTTGAAAGGAGTGGTGAGCAGCACTCTTGTCGAAAAACTGTTTCATTTTAGTCTGAGCTTTTGTTATATTTTCTAAAGCCAAGTTCCTTGTGAAAGACAAGTACTTTTGCATTAAGGAGGGGGATAAATACAAAGGTGGATCAGCTTTCCTGGACCATACTGGTAAGACCAGTACCTGTTTTGTATCACATAATTTAGTACCTGTGGCAGTTTTCCTAGGAATTTTTCTCATAAGAAGGTCCTTACTAAAATAGAAACAATCTTCTATATCTGCTGCCTCACTTTCAGTAATGGCTAGTCCTCCTACTCTTTCCAAAGAAGAGTCTTCTATCCTGGATCAAATTCTCGTGCTTGAAATTGTTAATCCAAATGGCCGTTAGATCCGATGCTCAAATTCCTGGTGCCTTATCCCCAACCTCTGGCATGTGAGCATCACTAAACAATAGATCCAGGCCCCAATCCGTGGGATTACTGCTCGAGGATGAAGGGAGTGGATGAGACTTTGCCATGGCTCTTGTTAAAGTCCTAGACAAGTCATCAGTGACCCCCTCAATCGAATTGGCTAATGCAACCAATCCAGCCCCAGAGAGATGAACCCCATCCCTTACATACATATCACGTTTGCCATAGAATTTGTCCCAGTTATCAATGAATAGGATTGCAAGTTTCTTACAGTACCTGTCTAGCCAGCAATTTATACCAATTGCCCTAGACATCCATTCATTGCCCACTCCCTTTCTAGGCAAAATGCTACGTATGATTGGGATCCCTCCCTTAGACCTGACTACTTCTATGGCTGACCTGTACTTATCCAGTCTTGTGCCATTCCCAATGTCATTTCCACCAGCACTAAGACAGATAATGGCTTGTTCCAATTATCTGACATAATATTATCCAACCTGCTGACTATGTCACCAACACCAGCTCCTAGGAGGCACACCCTCTGTCTGACCTTTCTATTTCTGTTACAAAAAGCACGGTCCATATATCTTACCTGACTGACTCCCTCACATTCTGACACACTCCCTCAAACCCTGACACACTCCCTCAAACCCTGACACTTTCCCTTACACCACGACACACTCCTTCACATCTTGACATACTCCCTCACACCCTGACACACTCCTTCATACCCTGACACACTCCCTCACACCCTGACACACTCCCTCACACCCTGACACTTTCCCTTACACTACGACACACTCCTTCACACCCTGACATACTCCCTCACACCCTGACACACTCAATCATACCCTGACACACTCCCTCACACTGTGATGTAGGTCCACTAAGGTCACAGGCTGATCTCACCAACCAGTGTAAACTGTCACAGTCGTTGCCGGTTGTCTCAGGACTCATTGTTCGAGAAGTCTACCCTTTGTGTGATAACTGTAGGTGTCAGGTCTTAACACACCTAGTGTACACTTCATGGGGGGGGTGAACCCCAAAAAACTTGAGTTTATGGGGTGCTTTAAGGACCATATAAGCTCTAGGAAACTGCTAGGGAAGGGAGATTCTGGTGAAGCTCTGGCCTGTGTGCAGAGCTCTGGGATAGAGGTTAGGGCAGAGCTCTTGCCTGTGTACAGAGCTGTGCGAGGGGGCTGCTGAGTCTCTCTGGGGGAGACTAGGCAGAGTACTGGCGTGGAGCTATGCTCGTGCTGTGTAGGTCTTGGTTCCTGTGGCTAGAGTCTGACTTGATTCCTGTGGTGAACTGTCCTACTGAACTTATATTGTAAGTTATATTCAGTTTTGTCAGTAAATTGTAATCCTTGTCTCACTGCATATGTACAGTTCCCATTTATCTAAACCCAATAGTGTTCTCCTGTTCCCAAATATATTATTGTACAAGGACTTAATAATAAACTGTGTTTGAGTGGAACAGTATATTCACTGTCCCAGTTATTTCTTATTCTTATATTTTATTTTATTTATATAAGGAGGAGTGAGTGAAGTGTGGGCGAGGTATACGGCAGTGAGTGGAGTTAATGAGAGGTGATGGTATAGTCACCAGTGACCTCACATTACCTCCACTGACCTGTCAGTAGGTAGGTAATACCTACCTTCTTCCCTCCGGCTCCTGTCGCTCGACTCACCTCTACTCCAACTTCTCCCTTAACTCCCTTATTCCCCAATTATACTTTCGTTTCTAACCCCCCTCCTTCTATATGACAACACCCTGACACACTCTCTCATATTCTGTCACACTCTCTCACACCCTGACACACACTCTCACATCCTGACACACTCTCTCACATCCTTACACACTCCCTCACACCCTGACACACTCCCTCACACCCTTGCACACTCTCTCGCACATTGACACACTCCCTCGCACCCTGACACAATCCCTCACATCCTCACACACTCCCTCTTACCCTCACACCTTTACACAGTCCCTCGCATCCTCACACACTCCCTCACACCTTGACACACTTCCTTACAACCTGACACTCCCATACACCCTGACACTCCCTCACAACCTGACATACTCCCTCACACCTTGACACACTCCCTGGCACTCTGTCACACACCCCACACCCTGACACACTCCCTCACACTTCTACACAGTCACTCCTTGACACTCTGACACACTCCCTCACATCCTTACACACTCCCTCACACATGTACAGAGTCACTCCCTGACACTCTGACACACACCCTCACACACTCCCTCACACCCTGCCATACTGCCTCACATCCTGAATCACTCCCTCACACTCTGCTACACTCTCTCACGCTCCCTCACATCCTGACACTCCCTCACACCCTGATATAGTCAGTACCCTGCCTTACACAGCCGCTGTAAATCCCGCGGCTCTATAAAACACGATCAGAGATTTACAAGCGTCGATGCTGAAATTCCAGAGCACGTCGGGAAAACAGATAATTGTAGATTGTTAGAAATCTGACCGAAAACCGAACAGCAGTGCACGCCCCGCACAGCAGTGCACGTCCCGCACAGCAGTGCACGCCCCGCACAGCAGTGCACGCCCCGCACAGCAGTGTCGGAACATACTGAGTAAATCCATTTGTTCACATATTCATCGACTTGAGTTTTGGTCGCTGAACGATCCTAGGAGGACATTCTTGCATCTCCTAAGCCCAGCCCAATCTACTTTACGCACGCAAGAGGATAAAGATAAATTGTATAAAATTTCGACATGATGGAAAAATAAACACAAATGCAGTATAACGTGATCCTAAAAAGCCTGTAAACTTTTCACAGGTGGTTAATCACAGATGAATTCACAATGGTCCTTGTCTGTGTATTTTGCCAATTTACAGTTTTTACTGAAGAAATTGATATATTACCTCTATGCGAGAACTGTGAAGGTCACCGTTGATCGATTTCAATATCAATACTGAGACACAAGAAACATACGTCGCTCTCCATACCTTTCCTATTGTGGCCGAAAAATACACAAATGCAGTATAAGATCCTTTATTGACTACGATTCGCCCACACAGTGGGCTTTATCAAGTCACAAACAAATAAATATGTGACTTGATAAAGCCCACTGTGTGGGCGAAACGTAGTCAATAAAGGATCTTATACTGCATTTGTGTATTTTTCGGCCACAATAGGAAAGGTATGGAGAGCGACGTATGTTTCTTGTGTCTCAGTATTGGATATTGGAAATCGATCAACGGTGACCTTCACAAGTTCTCGCATAGAGGTTAATATATCAATTTCTTCAGTAAAAACTGTAAATTGGCAAAATACACAGACAAGGACCATTGTGAACCTTCATCTGTGATTCACCATCTGTGAAAGTTTACAGCCTCTCCCAAGTGGCGTTCTCTAGTAATCGGCGTCAAAGGTCTGAAGTTCAACTGCCTTTCATAAATTATCACATGAAAGCCAGTAGTTCTTTTTTTTTTCTTATTTATAAAAAACTTGTAAATTGGCACATTGTATTCCTGTATTTTTTTTCTCTGATACATTATCTTTTCAATACCTTGAATTCCAGTAATTTTTTTGTAAGCTGTAATTTGTACACCTTTATATGCGACTACACAAAGACAACTGAGGAGCTGACTAAGAACTTGGGTAAAATGGCACCTGCAGAGTCCAGTAACAATCCAAAGCTTCCTCTCTGGGTATGACAGATCAACACTGAATGAAGGCTGGAAGACCTATATTTCAATTTTTCTAATACCTTCACTAAAACTGGGACCTGCATAGCCCAAGATCAATGCATAGATTCAACTTTTTTAAGAACCACCAGAGCTTAGTGTATAGTGTAAATTGCTCCACTTGTGCCAGAATCATGCTTGGGTTTTTGTACCAGGTTCCTAATAGTAGTTGATGACCTGGTAGATATTTTAGCCAGTTTTCTGTCAAACATTTTTGAAACGTTAGTAGCAACGTTGCTGACTGGTAAAACTATGTAACTTGGAGGCTTTTCTTCTACTTGATTGGTGTTGGTCTTGTTGAGGACACGTGTCGCACGTTTCCTACAGTAACGTATGAAGTGTAGGGGAATGTGTAGCGAACTAAAAGAATTGGTGATAAATGTTCATTCTTCTTCGAGGAACTGCAGACTGGAAATTCTGTAGGCTCTCAGAAAGAGGCCTATAACCACCCCTCCTTTAATTCTGGTGTCATTATGAGAGAAGAAATGTAGAAGATCGTTCTTGTATTTACGTTTTCGGTAGACTTTAAAAGAAAGTCTGTTTTCACCATTGAGTAGAAGAACGTCGAGAAAAAGTAATTGGTTGTCCTTCTCCTCCTCTAGAGTAAATTTAATAGTAGGTTCCAGAGAGTTGATGGAGTTGATGGTGTTGATGGTATTGATGGTGTTGATGGTGTTGATGGTATTGATGGTGTTGATAGTGTTGAGTGGTGATGAGTGTCAATGGTGTTAACTCACGGTCAGGGATCTCGACATGAGTGATAAGAATCTTGCAAGTTTCGATGTGACTGTCTTATTCACCAATGTCCCAGTTGATCAAGCCATTGATCTTCTTCGCAGGGTGATTAACGATGATGCAGAGTTACCTGTACCTCGCCAGAATTTTGTGAGCCTTGTCGAACTTTGTATTCGTTATAACTGCTTTAGGTTTGAAGACAAGAAGTATAAACAACTGTTCGGGCTAACCATGGGCTCACCCCTTAGTGCAGTACTTGTCAATTTATATATGGAGGACCTAGAATCCAGACGGATCCTCAATAACATCCCCTGGTCAGTTACCTGGATGCGGTACGTTGATGATATTTTGTCGGTTTTCAAAACCATTTATCACACTTTAGACACTGCAACATCATGGGATCTTGATACAAACGAATTCTTCAACGCTTGTCCAACCTTTGGACGAAGACCTGCTTACACTAGTGGATGGTACCACTATGACCCCGCCTCCTCCTGCTTCACCTCACCTGACTACAGTATATAAGCCACTTCTCCGGCCATATGCTGTACTTTCTACAAGAGTGATGGACTGGACACATCGACTCCAGGCTGAGGGACTGATTACCTCAAACTCCTCCTCTCCTTATACCTTTCTGCTTTGTATTGGACTGATGAAGCCACTGTGTGGCGAAACGTTTCTTCAATAAAGATTCCCAAATGTTGCTTAAGTGTCTTAATCTCCAACTTGTGGGTTTTCAAAACCATTTGTTTAAAGATGTTGAAGTCCGTGGTGAGTGAAAACGTCGTGACGTCGATGGCTTCCTGGACATCATATTATCTCTGGAACAACTTACTGGCAAACAATACATGATGTCCAGTCCATTTTCAGTTCCATTCTTATTATCAACAAATACTTAGTCTTAGACCATCAACAAAATATACGGAGGAGAACGTCAAGCATAGATTTATGCATACCAGTGAAACTCCTGTGACCGATTTCGAGAGTTCTCTGGATGCCCTGCCTGAGGCCAAACTTCACTGTTGAGTGAGTGTTCAACCAGGCTGCTGATGCTAGCAGCCCGCAGGCCTACATAATCACAACCTGCTTGATCTGGCCCTGTCAGCATGTAGTGGTCCATTTTTCTCTTGAAAATATCTGATTTATCTTTGATGAGTTCCAAGAGTTTTTCTACTAGAACCCGACCATGGGCCAGACCCGTCTAGTGTTTGCCTAGTCAACCAGGCTATTGCTGCTGGTGGCCCGCTAACCCGTATATCCACCACAGTCTGGTGGAAGTATGGAACCAAAGAAACTCATTGGATATTTATATTCCCCCTTTTAGAAACCTATTTCCCGTATGAAAATAATAATTTTCTTTTTAAGAGGCAACTTAAAATATAAAAATAGTATTCAAAATTATAATAATGGAAGCAAACTTATCTTTGGTTTGTCTGAAGACTAATTTTGTTTCAATGGGAAAATTCTTACTCAAGTTGGTGGTAATTTGGGGCAAAATGGAGGTCAGGTCTCACGTGTCGCATAATACTAAGAGGAAACTTGATGCTATAAGCAGTTTTTCGTTTACACAGTTAAGTTGATCTACACCGGAAACATTATTATTATTCTTACGATAAAATCAGCATCTGGGAAATGTTGTGTAGTTGTGTAATATAACAAGTCGGACCCTCAATATTCCGTATAACCGTACATAAGAACATAAGAAAGAAGGAACACTGCAGCAGGCCTACTGGCCCATGCGAGGCAGGTCCATGTCACCTCCCGGTTTAGACCAATGACCCACCTAGTCAGGTTACATCCACTTAAGGAAGAAGCACGGCATCAGATCTACTAGCACAAGCTAGTCAGGTCCAGCTGACACCCACCCACATCCACTCATGTATTTATCTAACCTAGTTTTAAACACAATGTTTTAGCTTCTTTGACGGTACTCGGGAGTTTGTTCCACTCACCCACAACTCTATTACCAAACCACTGCTTTCCTATATCCTTCCTGAATTTAAATTTTTCCAACTTGAAACAATTTCTGCGAGTCCTCTCTTGGCTATTTATTTTTAGCACGCTATTTACTTCCCCTTTATTTATTCCTGTTTTCCATTTATACCCCTAATTCTACGCCTTTCTAGAGAGTGCAGATTCGTGGCCTTCAGTCTATCTTCATAGGGAAGATTTCTGATACGTGGGATCAACTTTGTCATCCTAGTGTACTCTCTGTGGACTGAACCACCTTTGTTCCGTGAAGACTTGTCTAGTGTGCTCTCCGTTCTTAGCTACCTGAGATTGTGATCATGGCTTCCCTCGACTCCGAGCAGCTATATCTCCAACTTAAAGCAGAATTAACGGAAGCAAGAAGAGAAATTCAACGACTGAAGGGTATGTACAAGGATTATCCCCGGAACAATGTCGCCGATGACCGGACCAACAAATGGATGCTAGTCGGATCTGAAGGGACGAAGCTACAGATGAAGAAGGTCCAGTAGACTGCTGTGAAAACTAGCAACTCTTTTTAATTGTTATCAGACGAATGTGAATCGACCACCCATGATCTTCTAAGACAATAATTAACGACTCAGTGAAGCCAACCAGTGAAGACATCCCAGCGAAGACCATCATTACAAAGACCGTCGAGAACGTCATGCACACCGCCAGTCGAGGTAAGAACATTGTTTTAGTTGGGGATAGTCAGATTAAGTTTATGGCTAGGGCTTTTTGTCTTAGAGATAGGAACAGGAGGCAGAGGGTGTGTTTTCCTGGGGCTAGGATGAAGGATATTGTTAGCCATCTGGACGACATCATGAGAGGTAATGGGAGCAATCCTATTATGTCTCAGTGCTGGAGGCAACGATGTTGGGAGACATGGGAGTGAGGACCTGATTAGCAGGTATAGGTCAGCAATAGACATAATTAGGAAGAAGGGTATGAACCCTGTCATATGTAGTATTTTGCCAATGAGAGGAGTTGGAAATGAATGGTTGTCCAGGGCAATTGGTGACAATTGCTGGCTGGACAAATTCTGTAAGAAAAATGCAGTAACATTCATTGACAACTGGGACCTCTTCTATGGCAGAAATTACATGTATGCCAGGAATGGGGTTCACTTATCTAGGTCTGGGGTGGGGGCACTGGCAACTGCAGTGGAGGGAGCTGTTAGGGCTTTAAACTAGAAAAAGTTAGTGGTATGGGTTTTGGGACAGTGAAATCCCAGTGTAGTAATATTATGAGTTCTAGGGAAACTAGTTATAGGCAGAATGAGGTGGACATTGGAAAGCACTTTTCACCTAATGCCATTAGCTGCCACTTTCTTTAACAGTCTCTGGTGCGATACTCTTACAAAAGCCTTACTAAAATCTAAATACACAATATCGAATTCTTTATCGGGATCAAGAGCCTCAAAAGCTTTACTGAAGAAGGTTAATAAATTAGGGCAGGAACGGCCCCTCGTGAATCCATGCTGAGTATCATTAATCAAATTATGGTTAGCTAGATGGCTTCTTATAATATCAGCTATAATTGACTCTAATTATTTGCCTCAATTGTAGGCAATTGAGGCACTTGGGCGATAATTTGACGGTAATGACTTGTCCCCTGCTTTAAAAATAGGAATTACGTTAGATATCTTCCACATATCAGACACTACACCTGTTTGAAGAGACAAGTTAAAAATATTAGTTAATGGTTCACATAGTTCCATGTTGCATTCCTTAAGAACCCTTGAAAAAAGCTCATCAGGACCCGGCGATTTATTTTGTTTCAGTCGGTCTATTTGTTTCATAACCATTTCGCTAGTGACTGTGATATTACATAATTTATCTTCTTCAGGCCCACTATAAAAATTAATTATTGGGATATTGTTAGTGCCTTCCTGTGTGAAAACCAAGAATAAATAATTATTAAAAATCGAGCATATTTCATTATCCTTGTCAGTAAGATGCCCAGAGTTATTTTCAAGGGGCCTCTTATCTCTTTAACTTTTGTTCTATAAATCTGGAAAAACTTTTGGGTTAGTTTTCGAATCCCTAGCAACTTTAATATCGTAGTCCCGTTTAGTTTTTTTATTCATTTTTTAGCGTCCCTCTTAATGTCAATATATTGATTCATAAGATGACCCTCACCTCTTTTGATGCACCTATAAATTCCTTTCTTCTGCCCTAAAATATATTTGAGCCAATTATTCATCCATTTTGGGTCATTTCTAGTCGATCAAATTTCTTTATACGGGATAAATGTTCTTTGGGCAGCCTGTATAGTGTTAATAAAGCTGTCATATTGATAGCTCTCTTCGTTACCCCAGTCCACAGATGATAAGTGTTCTCTAAGTCCATTATAATCTGCTAAGCGAAAATCTGGGACCGTTACTGAATTATCCCTACTATCATACATCCATTCAATGCTAAAGGTAGTTGATTTGTGGTCGCTTGTGCCGAGTTCCTCTGTAATTTCTAAATTTTTAACAAGGGTTTCCTTGTTTGCCAGAACCAAGTCAAGTAGGTTATTTCCTTTTGTAGGTTCTGTAAGAATCTGCTTTAAAAAACAATTCTGAACTACCTCTAAGAAGTCGTTATACTTTAATTTCCCAGACAAGGAATTCCAACCTATATGATTAAAGTTAAAGTCCCCTGAATTACAACGTTATCGTGCCTTGTGGCCCTAATAATTTCCTCCCACAGTAGTCTTCCTCGGTCTCCATCCATGTTTGGGGGACGGTATATCACGCCGTAAATCAATTTTTCTTGCCCCTCTGAAAATTCTACCCATACTCAGTATGTGTTTCAAAATTTATACTCATTTTTATGCAACAATTTTAACGATCTCGGACAAAGAGAGCCACCACACCCCCCTTCCCAATACTTCTGTCTACTTGTAACAATTTGAAACCCTGAATGTGACATTCAGCAGGCATGTCCCGATTTTTCATATTAAACCATGTCTCAGTTATTGCAAAAACATCAATTTTACCCGTACTTGCAACTAATCTCAACTCGTCCATATTATTCCTAGCACTACGACTATTAGTATAATATATGTTTAGAAAGCCTCCCTTCTCTTTTCTCTTCCTGCTCATTTCTGTTCCTCCACTATCCCTGTTACTGTCCCTGTCACCTAGTGCCACTGGCTTTCCAATACTAACCAGTAACTCTACCTCATTCTGCCTATAACTGGTTTTCCTAAAACTCACACTATTGCTACACTGAGAATTCATTGATTTTCCAAGAAAACCCATACCACTAGTTATTTCTAGTTTATAGACCTAACAGCTCCCTCCACTGCCCTATCTAGAAGAATGTTCTTACCTTCACTGGCAGAGTTCGTCATGACGTTATTCTTGTTATTATTATTATTATTATTATTATTATTATTATTATTATTATTATTATTATTACTATTATTATTAATCTGCAGTGAAACTGAGAAATAAAATGAGAAAAAAATGTAAATAAATTTATTCTTATCATTTTGCAAGAGCTGGTGTTACAGTGCCTACGTTATAAGACGTGTAGAGAAGTTAAATTATTATTACACATTATTAATATCACATTACATAGAGGCACATGAAAGGCAAAGTTCCATTAAAACTTTCATTCTCATGTTTATAATATCAAGTGTTCATACAAGTTGTTGTAAGTCAAGTTTTTCCTCAGCTTCATGTTTTATGGACGGAGTGGAAAGCCCATCAAGTTTTGTGCCATGGATGAGCGTAAATATGCTTTTGTTAATATAGTACTTCTGAAAATCCTTTGGATTTTTTAATACTTTTTTTCCAAATTCTTCATCATTTTTGCAGCTTGCAAGATCCTCCTCTTTGTGTTATTGACTGGTTTTATTAAACTCAAACAGAGGATCATGACAGGCAACGAGGGAAACGACAACCATGAAATTAACACTAGGTCGACCCTTGAAGAAATACCAAACAATTCTGTAAGGAAAGTATCATCGGTGGTTTAAGACATCACCTGTGTTGTTTAATGGCTAGATTAGATTAGATTTTGCTACTGTGCACCTTCGAAACGTTCTTTTAATGCAAGGTTCTAGCTCTTGTATATCAGTGTTTGGCGGTTTTATCTCCCTCAGAGATGCTGCCATTTCATTCAAATTTTCCTGCCATCTGTGCTGTACCAACTCCCTCGTATCTTTGATCGAATTTCCATTACTGTGTAAGGGAGTCATAACCATTCCCGCTGTTCTCACCTTCCTCGCTGCATCACCTTCCTCGCTGCATCACCTTCCTCGCTGCATCACCTTCCTCGCTGCATCACCTTCCTCGCTGCATCACCTTCCTCGCTGCATCACCTTCCTCGCTGCATCAGCTGCCTCGCTGCATCACCTTCCTCGCTGCATCACCTTCCTCGCTGCATCACCTTCCTCGCTGCATCACCTTCCTCGCTGCATCACCTTCCTCGCTGCATCACCTTCCTCGCTGCATCACCTTCCTCGCTGCATCACCTTCCTCGCTGCATCACCTTCCTCGCTGCATCAGCTGCCTCGCTGCATCACCTTCCTCGCTGCATCACCTTCCTCGCTGCATCACCTGCCTTGCTGCATCACCTGCCTCGCTGCATCACCTTCCTCGCTGCATCACCTTCCTCGCTGCATCACCTTCCTCGCTGCATCACCTGCCTCGCTGCATCACCTGCCTCGCTGCATCACCTGCCTCGCTGCATCACCTGCCTCGCTGCATCACCTGCCTCGCTGCATCACCTGCCTCGCTGCATCACCTGCCTCGCTGCATCACCTTCCTCGCTGCATCACCTTCCTCGCTGCATCACCTTCCTCGCTGCATCACCTTCCTCAGCCTCGCATCACCTGCCTCGCTGCATCACCTTCCTCGCTGCATCACCTTCCTCGCTGCATCACCTGCCTCGCTGCATCACCTTCCTCGCTGCATCACCTGCCTCGCTGCATCACCTGCCTCGCTGCATCACCTGCCTCGCTGCATCACCTGCATCACCGGTATCTCCATGTGACTCGGTGTCGACCACCGCCCCGTGCCTTCCTATTTCTCATATTTTGTCTCTTATCTTCACCAGAATTTTATTCCTGCTTTACATACAATTATGATCTGAATGTATTGTAAAAGTGTTTCTGTGGCTTATACCTCTGCACTATAGGTTCCCGAGGATTAGGATAAAGTGTTTCTTACAATGTCCTCCAGCCCTACTTACCCCTCAGCTTAAACCCTCCATCCCCCATTGTCCTGCACTTGAATTAATGTCCTGAATTAGTTGCGCTCCCAGATGTTGGCGCCCCTAGGTGATAGCCAAGTACGCCTCGTCGCTAGCGCTGGCTCTAATTAGGGCAGTGGGTGAGGAAATATAATTATAATGAGTTGAGATACCAATATTTACTGTAATAAAGTGTAGAATACAAATCTTTAAACACAGTTAATTAACTGTTTAGTACAATCTTCGCTCTTCGTTAAACTATTACGAAACTCTTAGTGGCAATAGATGAGGAACATTACTAGAGGGGCAAGATGTTTACTGAGTAATCTCATTACATTTACCAACTGCGATGTTCAGCAAACCTTTTTTCTGTGACGCACTCGGTGTTGCCCCCCAGCACTCACCTGGTCAGGCATCCCAACCAACCAACTTACTATCTCTCTCTGTTGCTTCTATAAACCTATGCATCCCTATTGCTTCCGTCTGGAGAGGATGCTCACTCGGGAAACGTACCGAGTGCTTGCAACATGTGGCGCTGTGCTTGCAACATGTGGCCTGTGCTTGCAACATGTGACACTGTGCTTGCAACATGTGACGGTATGCTTGCAACATGTGACGCTGTGCTTGCAACATGTGACGCTGTGCTTGCAACATGTGACGCTGTGCTTGCAACATGTGACGCTGTGCTTGCAACATGTAGCGCTGAAAGGTTGAGAAACTAATCATATTTCAAGATAAAGTAAAAGATTAGCACCTCTTTTTCCTCATTTCTCAAAAGTAACATTTTGGAATGAATTAGACAGCATAGACCATACACCAGAATGGGAGTCAACCAGATTTGACCTGAAAAGTGAGAGTATTAAGATAATCGGATCAAGAGCCCTCCCATTAAAACGAATCCAAAAGTATGTTTTTTGTCCAACAAGTAACGTCTCTGACACAAGCAATCGAAGACCGCAGCACTCTTCAGTCCCTTCACTGGGGTTCCTTCAAGCTGGTGAAGGGCTTATTGATTCTGATAATTCGGGGTAGTCACCCCTTTCTCGGATCGAACCTAATTACCTCCCTCCCCTCCCATTCAACAGGAGCTGCATGACCTTTGCGGGTTAAGTGCCTTATAAAAATAATAATAATAATAATAATAATAATAATAATAATAATAATATTCAGCAGATATTAAACTAATGTACTGACTGGTACTAAATCAGCATAGGTAAATATTTCCTTTCCACAGCATGAATCTCCGACGAATGAAAATTAGATCCCATAAAATACGAGGAAGTAAAAATGGGATGAGAGAAGCAGAGAAACACAAAGATTTACCAATTGTTGAATGTAAAGCTGGCAGCCATTTGTTGGGTTAGTTTGGTTGGTGCAGCTGTGTTGTGATTGTTTGGTTGGTGCAGCTGTGTTTTGATTGGTTGGTGCAGCTGTGTTGTGATTGTTTGGTTGGTGCAGCTGTGTTTTGATTGGTTAGTGCAGCTGTGTTGTGATTGTTTGGTTGGTGCAGCTGTGTTTGATTGGTTGGTGCAGCTGTGTTGTGATTGTTTGGTTGGTGCAGCTGTGTTTGATTGGTTGGTGCAGCTGTGTTATGATTGTTTGGTTAATGTAGCTGTGTTATGATTGGTTGGTGCAGGAGTGTAATGCCTGGTTGGTTGGTGCAGCTGTGATATGATTGTTTGGTTGGACAGGAGTGTTATGATTGGTTGGTTAATGGTGCTGTGTTGTGATTGGTTGGTTGTTACTGTGTTGTGATTGATTGATTGTTTCTGTGTTTTGATTGATTGATTGTTTCTGTGTTGTGATTGGCTAGTGGTGGTGTGTTGTGATTGGTTAGTGGTGTGCTGTGACTGGGTTGTTGGACGTGCTGTGTTGTGACTGGTTAATGGTGGTGTGTTGTGATTGGTTAATGGTGTGCTGTGACTGGGTTGTTGGACGTGCTGTGTTGTGACTGGTTAATGGTGGTGTGTTGTGATTGGTTAATGGTGTGCTGTGACTGGGTTGTTGGACGTGCTGTGTTGTGACTGGTTAATGGTGGTGTGTTGTGATTGGTTTGTTGGACGTGCTGTGTTGTGACTGGTTAATGGTGGTGTGTTGTGATTGGTTAATGGTGGTGTGTTGTGACTGGTTAATGGTGGTGTGTTGTGACTGGTTAATGGTGGTGTGTTGTGATTGGTTAATGGTGTGCTGTGACTGGGTTGTTGGACGCTGTGTTGTGATGGTTAATGGTGGTGTGTTGTGATTGGTTGTTGGACGTGTGTTGTGATGTTATGTGGTGGTGTTGTGATGGTTAATGGTGTGTGTTGATTTATGGTTGTTGGACTGGTAGTGTTGTGATTAGTTGATGGTTGTTGGCAGTGTGTTGTGACTGGTTAATGGTGGTGTGTGTGACTGGTTTGGTGTGTGTTGTGACTGGTTAATGGTGGTGTGTTGTGATTGGTTATGGTGGCTGTGTTGTGATTAGTTAGTGGTGGTGCGTTGTGACTGGTTAATGGTGGTGTGTTGTGATTGGGTTGTTGGACGTGCTGTGTTGTGATTAGTTAGTGGTGGTGTGTTGTGACTGGTTAATGGTGGTGTGTTGTGACTGGTTATGGTGGTGCTGTGTGACTGGTTAGTGGTGAGGTAGTGTGTGTGACTGGTTAGTGGTGGTGTGTTGTGACTGGTTAGTGGTGGTGTGTTGTTTGACTGTTTAGTGGTGGTGTGTTGTGACTGGTTAGTGGTGGTGTGTTGTGACTGGTTAGTGGTGGTGTGTTGTGACTGGTTAGTGGTGGTGTGTTGTGACTGGTTAATGGTGGTGTGTTGTGATTGGTTAATGGTGGTGTGTTGTGACTGGTTAGTGGTGGTGTGTTGTGACTGGTTAGTGGTGGTGTGTTGTGACTGGTTAATGGTGGTGTGTTGTGACTGGTTAATGGTGGTGTGTTGTGACTGGTTAATGGTGGTGTGTTGTGACTGGTTAGTGGTGGTGTGTTGTGATTGGTTAATGGTGGTGTGTGTGACTGGTTATGGTGGTGTGTTGTGACTGGTTATGGTGGTGTGTTGTGACTGGTTAGTGGTGGTGTGTTGTGACTGGTTAATGGTGGTGTGTTGTGACTGGTTAGTGGTGGTGTGTTGTGACTGGTTAATGGTGGTGTGTTGTGACTGGTTAATGGTGGTGTGTTGTGACTGGTTAGTGGTGGTGTGTTGTGACTGGTTAATGGTGGTGTGTTGTGACTGGTTAGTGGTGGTGTGTTGTGACTGGTTAATGGTGGTGTGTTGTGACTGGTTAGGTGGTGTGTGATGTTATTGTGATGGTTAATGGTGGTGTGTTGTGATTGGTTAGTGGTGGTGTGTTGTGATTGGTTAGTGGTGGTGTGTTGTGATTGGTTAGTGGTGGTGTGTTGTGATTGGTTAGTGGTGGTGTGTTGTGATTGGTTAGTGGTAGTGTGTTGTGACTGGTTAGTGGTGGTGTGTTGTGACTGGTTAATGGTGGTGTGTTGTGACTGGTTAATGGTGGTGTGTTGTGATTGGTTAATAGTGGTGTGTTGTGATTGGTTAGTGGTAGTGTTTGTGATTGGTTAATGTGGTGTGTTGTGACTGGTTAGTGGTGGTGTGTTGTGATAATGGTGGGTGTGGTGTATGTGTGGTAGTGTAGTGTGATGGTTATGGTGGTGTGTTGTGATTGGTTAGTGGTAGTGTGTTGTGATTGGTTAGTGGTAGTGTGTTGTGATTGGTTAGTGGTAGTGTGTTGTGATTGGTTAATGGTGGTGTGTTGTGATTGGTTAGTGGTAGTGTGTTGTGATTGGTTAATGGTGATGTGTTGTGATTGGTTAGTGGTAGTGTGTTGTGACTGGTTAGTGGTAGTGTGTTGTGATTGGTTAGTGGTAGTGTGTTGTGATTGGTTAGTGGTAGTGTGTTGTGATTGGCTAGTAGTGGTGTGTTGTGACTGGCTAGCAGTGGTGTGTTGTGACTGGCTAGTAGTGGTGTGTTGTGATTGGCTAGTAGTGGCGTGTTGTGATTGGCTAGTAGTGGTGTGTTGTGACTAGCTAGCAGTGGTGTGTTGTGACTGGCTAGTAGTGGTGTGTTGTGATTGGCTAGTAGTGGTGTGTTGTGACTGGCTAGCAGTGGTGTGTTGTGACTGGCTAGTAGTGGTGTGTTGTGATTGGCTAGTAGTGGTGTGTTGTGATTGGCTAGTAGTGGTGTGTTGTGACTAGCTAGTAGTGGTGTGTTGTGATTGGCTAGTAGTGGTGTGTTGTGATTGGCTAGTAGTGGTGTGTTGTGACTATCTAGTAGTGGTGTGTTGTGACTGGCTAGTAGTGGTATGTTGTGATTGGCTAGTAGTGGTGTGTTATGACTGGCTAGTAGTGGTGTGTTGTGATTGGCTAGTAGAGTTGTGTTGTGACTGGCTAGTAGTAGTGTGTTGTGACTGGCTAGCAAAAGTGTGTTGGGACTATCTAGTAGTGGTGTGTTGTGATTGGCTAGTAGTGGTGTGTTGTGATTGGCTAGTAGTGGTGTGTTGTGACTGGCTAGTAGTGGTGTGTTGTGATTGGCTAGTAGTGGTGTGTTGTGAATGACTAGTAGTGGTGTGTTGTGACTGGCTAGTAGTGGTGTGTTGTGACTGGCTAGTAGTGGTATGTTGTGATTAGCTAGTAGTGGTGTGTTATGACTGGCTAGTAGTGGTGTGTTGTGATTGGCTAGTAGAGTTGTGTTGTGACTGGCTAGTAGTAGTGTGTTGTGATTGGCTAGTAGTGGTGTGTTGTTATTGGCTAGTAGTGGTGTGTTGTGACTGGCTAGCAGTGGTGTGTTGTGACTATCTAGTAGTGGTGTGTTGTGATTGGATAGTAGTGGTGTGTTGTGATTGGCTAGTAGTGGTGTGTTGTGACTGGCTAGTAGTGGTGTGTGGTGATTATCTAGTAGTGGTGTGTTGTGATTGGCTAGTAGTGGTGTGTTGTGACTGGCTAGTAGTGGTGTGTTGTGATTGGCTAGTAGTGGTGTGTTATGACTGGCTAGTAGTGGTGTGTTGTGATTGGCTAGTAGAGTTGTGTGGGTTGACTGGCTAGTAGTAGTGTGTTGTGATTGGCTAGTAGTGGTGTGTTGTGACTGGCTAGTAGTGGTGTGTTGTGACTGGCTAGTAGTGGTGTGTTGTGACTGGCTATTAGTGGTATGTTGTGATTGGCTAGTAGTGGTGTGTTATGACTGGCTAGTAGTGGTGTGTTGTGATTGGCTAGTAGAGTTGTGTTGTGACTGGCTAGTAGTAATGTGTTGTGATTGGCTAGTAGTGGTGTGTTGTGATTGGCTAGTAGTGGTGTGTTGTGACTGGCTAGTAGTGGTGTGTTGTGATTGGCTACTTCCTGGAGTTTACCTGGAGAGAGTTTCAGGGGTCAACGCCCCTTTCGGCCCGGTCTATGAGTAGGCCTCATGTTGGATCAGAGCCTGATCAACCAGGCTGTTACTGCTGGCCGCACGCAGTCCAACGTACGAACCACAGCCTGGCTGGTCAGGCACTGACTTTAGGTGCCTGTCCAGTGCCTGCTTGAAGACAGCCAGTTGTCTATTGGTAATCCCCCTTATGTATGCTGAGAGGCAGTTGAACAGTCTTGGGCCCCTGTTACTTATTGTGTTGTCTCTCAACGTGTTAGTGGCACCCCTGCTTTTCATTGGGGGGATGTTACATCGTCTGCCGAGTCTTTTGCTTTCGTAGGGAGTGACACTCGTGTGCAAGTTTGGTACTAATCCCTCTAGGATTTTCCAAGTGTATATAATAATGTATCTCTCCCGCCTGCGTTCCAGGGAGTGCAGGTTTAGGAACTTCAAGAGTTCCCAGTAATTGAGGTGGTTTATTGCAGTTTTGCGTGCCGTGAAGGTTCTCTGTACATTTTCTAGTTCAGAAATTTCACCTTCCTTGAAAGGTGCAGTTAGTGTGCAGCAATATTCCAGCCTAGATAGAACAAGCGACCTGAAAAGTGTCAACATGGGCTTGGCATCCCTGGTTTTGAAGGTTCTCATTATCCATCCTGTCATTTTTCTGGCAGATGCGATTGTACAGTGTTATGGTCCTTGAAGGTGAGATCCTCTGTCATGATCACTCCCAGGTCTTTGACATAAGTTTTTCGCTCTATTGTGTGGTTGGAATTTGTTTTATACTCCGATGAGATTTTAATTTCCTCACGTTTTCCATATCGGAGTAATTGAAATTTCTCATCATTGAACTTCATATTGTTTTCTGCCGCCCATTTAAAGATTTGGTTGATGTCTGCTTTAAGTCTTGCAGTGTCTTCAATGGTGGACACTGTCATGCAGATTCGGGTGTCATCTGCAATGGAAGACACGGCACTGTGGCTGATATCCCTGTCTATGTCCGATATGAGGATGAGGAACAGAATGGGAGCGAGTACTGTGCCTTGTGGAACAGAACTTTTCACCGTAGCCGCCTCAGACTTTACGCTGTTGACTACTACTCTTTGTGTTCTACTTGTTAGGAAAATATAGATCCATCTACCAACTTTTCCTGTTATTCCTTTATCACGCATTTTGTGTGCTATCACACCATGGTCACACTTATCATAGGCTTTTGCAAAGTCTGTGTATATAACATCTGCATTCGCTTTGTTTTCTAGAGCATCCAGGACCTTGTCGTAGTGGTCTAGTAGTTGGGACAGACAGGAGCGACCTGCTCTAAACCCATGCTGCCCTGGGTTGTGTAATTGATGGTTATCTAGATGATTGGCGATCTTGCTTCTTAGAACCCTTTCAAAGATTTTTATGATATGGGACGTTAGCGCTATTGGTCTGTAGTTCTTTGCTATTGCTTTACTACCGCCTTTGTGGAGCGGGGCTATGTCTGTTGTTTTTAGTAACTGCGGGGCGACCCCAGTGTCCATGCTACCTCTCCATAGGATGTTAAAAGCACGTGATAGGGGCTTCTTGCAGTTCTTGATGAACACTGAGTTCCATGAGTCTGGGCCTGGAGCGGAGTGCATGGGCATGTCATTTATCGCCTTTTCGAAGTCATGTGGCGTCAGGGTAATGTCAAATAGGCTTGTGTCAACCAGGTTCTGTGGCACTCTCATAAAAAAATTAATTTAGGTCTTAAACTTTCAGTCTGGTTAGCAGCTCGCTAAAAACTGCGTCATACTGGGACTTTAGTAACTCACTCATTTCCTTGCTGTCATCTGTGTAGGACCCATCTCGTTTTAGTAAGGGCCCAATATTGGATGTTATTCTCGACTTTGTTTTGGCATAAGAAAAGAAATACTTTGGGTTTCTTTCAATTTCATTTATGGCTTTTAGTTCTTCCCGCCTTTCTTGAGTCCTGTAAGATTCCTTTAGTTTTAATTCGATGTTTGCTATTTCTCTGACCAGAGCCTCCCTACGTATTTCAGATATATTGGCCTCTTGTAGCCGCTCTGTTATTCTTTGCCTTCGCCTGTATAGGGAGCGCCCCTCTCTTTCTAGTTTACATCTTCTCATACTTTTCTTAAGGGAATTTGCCTTGAACAAACCTCAAGTGCCACAGAGTTAATTTGTTCTAGACATAGATTAAGATCCGTGATGCGTAGGCAATCTTCCCAGTTTATATAATTTAGGACTTGGTTTACTTGGTCCCACCTTATGTTTTTGTTATTGAAGTTGAAACTGGAGAAGGCTCCCTCGTGACTCGTCACATTTTGTCGATCTGGGGCCCCCCTCATGCATGTCTGGACCTCTACTAGTGGTGTGTTGTGACTGGCTAGTAGTGGTGTGTTGTGATTGGCTAGTCGCGGTGTGTTGTGATTGGCTAGTGGTGGTGTGTTGTGACTGGCTAGTATTGGTGTGTTGTGACTGGCTAGTAGTTTGTTGTGACTGGCTAGTAGTGGTGTGTTGTGACAGGCTAGTATTGGTGTGTTGTGATTGGCTAGTATTGGTGTGTTGTGACTGGCTAGTAGTGGTGTGTTGTGACTGGCTAGTATTGGTGTGTTGTGATTGGCTAGTATTGGTGTGTTGTGACTGGCTAGTAGTGGTGTGTTGTGACTAGCTAGTAGTGGTGAGTTGTGACGGCTAGTAGTGGTGTGTTGTGTCTGGCTAGTAGTGGTGTGTTGTGTCTGGCTAGTAATGGTGTGTTGTGATTGGCTAGTAGTGGTGTGTTGTGACTGGCTAGTAGTGGTGTGTTGTGACTGGCTAGTAGTGGTGTGTTGTGACGGATAGTAGTGGTGTGTTGTGTCTGGCTAGTAGTGGTGTGTTGTGACTGGGTAGTAGTGGTGTGTTGTGTCTGGCTAGTAGTGGTGTGTTGTGACTGGCTAGTAGTGGTGTGTTGTGATTGGCTAGTAGTGGTGTGTTGTGACTGGCTAGTAGTGGTGTGTTGTGTCTGGCTAGTAGTGGTGTGTTGTGACTGGCTAGTAATGGTGTGTTGTGATTAGCTAGTAGTGGTGTGTTGTGAATGGCTAGTAGTGGTGTGTTGTGACTGGCTAGTAGTGGTGTGTTGTGACGGCTAGTAGTGGTGTGTTGTGTCTGGCTAGTAGTGGTGTGTTGTGACTGGGTAGTAGTGGTGTGTTGTGTCTGGCTAGTAGTGGTGTGTTGTGACTGGCTAGTAGTGGTGTGTCGTGATTGGCTAGTAGTGTTGGGGTGTGACTGGCTAGTAGTGGTGTGTTGTGATTGGCTAGTAGTGGTGTGTTGTGACTGGCTAGTAGTGGTGTGTTGTTACCGGCTAGTAGTGGTGTGTTGTGACTGGCTAGTAGTGGTGTGTTGTGACTGGCTAGTAGTACTGTGTTGTGACTGGCTAGTAGTGGTGTGTTGTGATTGGCTAGTAGGGGTGTGTTGTGATTGGCTAGTAGTGGTGTGTTGTGACTGGCTAGTAGTGGTGTGTTGTGTCTGGTTGGTTAGTGGTTTGATGTCTTCTGTTACGTCTTCCATAACCTCACAATGATAAAATTTAAACACGTGTGCAACATCTGGGTATCTTTATAATAGACGTTTCGCCATCCAGTGGCTTTATCAATACAAAATTCTAGGACATAATTTGAAGAGAGTAGAACTAGTATATACAAAAGATGAGGTAATCAGTCCCTCGGCCTTGGAGTTGGTGTGTTCAGCACCTGGTGCTGAACACACCAACTCCAAGTCTGAGAGAGGGCCGCGAGGGCGCTGACCCTGGGAAATCTTTCTAAGTAGTCTCCAGGTAGGCAGACTATTCCTTCTCTTCCTTTCCACCTTTGCTTTTTCTCTTCCCGCCATTTACAGAACATTCCTGCTACCTACATAACCTCCCCCCATCTCTGAAAAGCTATGTCCCCCAATTCACAGTACTCGTTTCACTTCTCTTTCTCAGTCTCATTTCTGTCATAGACAGGAATATAAATTATAGCACTGTATAATTTTTTGAAGACGATACTAGAATTTGTATGAGTGTGACTTCCATAGACGACACAGCGAGCCTTCAAGATGATGTAAATGAAATCTTTCAGTGGGCTACTGACGACAATTTACCATGTTACGAAGGATTGAGGAAAATAAAAACAGGCTCAGTCTCAAACCACTCAATAGAACGTAAGTGAAGCGTGAGAAACCTGGGAGTGATAATGACAGAAGATCTGACGTTCAAGGAGAACAACAATATTGATATCGCAACTGCATGAAAAATGGTAGATTGAATAACTAGAACCTTCAAAACAAGAGATCCCAAGTTAGTAATGATAGTCTTCAGGTCACTCGTTCTCTCAAGGCTGGAATATTGTAGTGTACTAACGGCCTCTTTAAAACAGGAGAAATTGCTGAGCTGGAAAATGTACAGAGAACCTTCACATCTCATATAAACTCAATCAAGCACCTAAATTACTGGGAGCACTTGAAGTCTCTCGAACTGCACTCCTTGAACGGAAGCGAGAAAGATGCATCATAATCTACACCTAGAAGATACTGGAGGAATTTATCCCAAAACTGCACTCTGAAATTACTTACGACTACAAGAGCCATTGAAAGAGAACTCAACAAGTGCATAGGGCTCATGACCAGTCAACACCTTTCCTTCTTGCATCAAGTGAACTGCGAACCCCTAGATGTGTTTGAGAGGAAACTCGACAGGTTCCATAAAACTGTTCCCCATTAGTTGGACTGCAGGCGGCGGGCACTAATAGCTTGATCTATCAGTATACCAGGAGCTCTGGGACCAGGAAGCGTGGGCAATGACCTCTGGAAGCGACTCCAGGTAACCTCCAGGTAAGCAGGTAACCCACTACCCACACCAACATAACCTTCCCACCATGTAAATAGCCTCCCCACCACGTACATAATCTCCCCACTAAGTACACGACCTCCCCCACCACCTATTCAAACTTCCCTCATATATAACGTACCCGCCTTATAGGTATTAAACCACAAGTCACAGAGACTTAAACACCCCAGATTCACCAAAAAAAATTATATATTAAAAACTAAGTAAATTTAAGATTATGGAACCAGGGGAATCTGATCTCGTGACTCTAAGGAATAAAAACCGTAATGAATTAAGGCTTCACGTCCGTACAGGAAGACCACCGTTTTCTGTTTTCCCCCAGCCCTGCAGGGGCAGCCTGGGGATATTTCCCTACAAGCAGGGCCGGTGAGGGGAATACTGAGAAAGACTATAATAATAATAATAATAATAATAATAATAATAATAATAATAATAATAATAATAATACTAATACTAATAATAATAATAATAATAATAATAATAATAATAATAATAATGATAAATCTTTATTTCTACAAGTACCTATCTGACATCAGTAAGCTAGGTGTCCCGTAGCTCGATCGCTAAGACCTCAGCTCACACACTGAGGCCCGGGGATCGATTCCCCGGTACGGCTGGAAAACATTAGGATGTGCTTCCATAAGACACCTGCTGTCCTGTTCACCCATCAGTAAAATGGGTACCTGGGTGTTAGTCGACTGGTGTGGGTCGCATCCTGGGACAAAATATACCTAATCTGCCCGAAATGCTCTGCATAACAAAGGGCTTTCTATATAGTAGTATGTCATTGATGTCAGCTAGGACTGTATACCTTGTACATGTACTTGTAGAAATAAAGATATTATTATTATAAGAAAGCTCCTGGTTATGCAGAGCATTTCGGGAAACATAGCTTGTCGCCCAGGATGCGATCCACAACAGTCGACTAACACCCAGGTACCTACTTGCTGTTAGGTGAACAGGGGCAGCAGGTGTAAGGATATATGCCCAACGTTTCGCTAATGCCGGGATCGATCCCTGGACCCTCAGCGTGTGAGCTTAGGACGCTACCAGTTTAAGTTATAAATAATACTAGTTATTAAAATGATTATTATTATTATAAATAATATAATAATAGTGTGTATGTGTGTGTACTCACCTATTTGTGGTTACAGGGGTCGAGACATAGCTCCTGGCCCCGCCTCTTCACTAATCGCTACTAGGTCCTCTCTCTCCCTGCTCCATGAACTTTATCATACATCTTCTTAAAGCAATGTAATATTCCTGCCTCCACTACATCACTTTCCAGACTATTCCCCTTCCTGACAAATCTGTGACCAAAGAAATACTTCCTAACATCCCTGTGATTCATCTGAGTCTTCAACTTCCAACTGTGACCCCTTGTTGCTGTGTCCCATCTCTGGATCATCCTGTCTCTGTCCACCTTGTCGATTCCTCTCAGTGTTTAATATGACGTTATCATATCTCCCCTATCTCTCCTGTCCTCCAGTGTCTTCAGGTCGCTTTCCCTTAACCTCTCCTTGTAGGTCATGCCCCTTAGCTCAGGGACTAGCCTCTTTCTTGACGCACTTGGCCAAGTGTGGGTCTCAAACTGGTGCTGCATACTCCAATATGGGCCTGACGTACACGGTACACAGGGTCTTGAACGATTCCTTACTGAGATGTCGGAACGCTATTCTTAGGATTGCCAGGCACCCATATGCGGCAACAGTAATTTCGTTGATGTGCGCCTCAGGAAATGTGTTCGGTAGCACACTCACCAAAGATCCTTTTCCTTGAGTGAGGTTTGTAGTCTTTGGCCCCCTAGATTGTACTTTGTCTGCGGACCTCTTTGCCCTTCCCCAATCTTCATGACTTTGCACTTGGTGGGGTTGATCTCCAGGAGCCAGTTTCTGGACCAGGCCTGCAGCCTGTCCATATCCCTTTCTAGTCCTGCCAGATACTCATCCGATTGAATTCTCCTCATTTACTTCACATCGTCTGAGTCTGAGTCTATTCCTTCCGTCATGTCATTCACATATATCAGAAACAGCACCGGTCCAAAGACTGATTGATACCTGTGGAACCCTGCTCGCCACAGGCTCCCACTCTAACACCTCGTCAAGTACCATGACTCCATGTGTGTGCGTGTGTGTACTCACCTAGTTGTGGTTGCAGGGGTCGTCATAGCTCCTGGCCCCGCCTCTTCACTGGCCGCCACTGGGTCACTCTCCCTGCGCCATGTGCTTTATCATACATCTTCTTAAAGCTATGAATGGAACCTGCCTCCACATCGTTTCCCAAACTATTCCACTTCCCAACCACTCTGTGACTGAAGAAATACTTCCTAACATCCCTGTGATTCATCTGAGTCTTCAACTTCCAACTGTGTCTCCTTGTTGCTGTGTCCCATCTCTGGAACATTCTGTCTCTGTCCACCTTGTCAATTCCTATCAGTATTTTATATGTCGTTATCATGTCCCCCCTATCTCTCCTGTCTTCCAATGTCGTCAGGTCGATTTCTCTTAACCTCTCCTCGTAGGACATACCCCTTAGCTCCGGGACTAGTCTTGTTGCAAATCTTTGCACTTTCTCTAGCTTCTTTACGTGCTATCACCCTGTCATAGAACTCCAGTAGGTTTCTGACACAGGATTTCCCATCCCTGAAACCGTGTTGGCCGTCGTTGGTAAGCTCATTCCTTTCTAGGTGCTCCACCACTCTTTTCCTGATGTGTGTGTGTGTGTGTGTGTGTGTGTGTGTTTGTGGGAGAAAGAGAGAGAGTCAGCTGTGTGGTAGCATTGAACATTGCTGTTGCTTTCGACCGAGTGTGGCACCATTGCCTCTTGGCAAAACTGCAAGCACTGGGAATTGCAAGCTCTATGCTATGTCTCCTCAGTGATTACCTTCATGGTAGATCTCTAAGGGTAGTTCTTAATGGAACAGAATCAGCAAGACATCCTATTTGGACAAGTGTTCCACAAGGAAATGTGCTGGGACCATTGTTTTGGAATGCCTACTTCAATGACCTTCATCTTGTGGAGAAAATTCTCCAAAGGAGGGGGGGTATGCGCCCTTTCTACCCTTGTTAAGGGCCCCACCCTTTCCACCCTTAGGAAGGGGCCAGACGAGGCGAGTCTGGTTGCGAAAAACAAAATAACTCATTCCAGATGTACTGACCACAGTGTGTCACGTGTTGTCTGACCAAGTAGCAGCGAGTGTATATGTGAGTTAATAGACATTTGAGATAAATGTAACTCTTTGCCGTAACAGGAAAATTAAAGTAAACTGCTGTATTAGTTTCTACACTTAAACAATACAATCATGTGTTCCAGTGATCAAAGTATTTAGAGAACACAAACATTTGTATTGCCACTTTTAGCAGCATGTAGCAACTGTTGAGCTTGTGCTGATGTCAGCGATACAAGCCCCACGAGGCTTCACCACGAGGCTGCATGAGGTTAGATTGAATTCGGCCTCCGAACGGGTCATACGGCGACGATGGGTTTAACCTAACAAAGACATTAGTCGTATGCGTCCGTTATTCTAATTTAATCTCCACTAACGTCGGGAAATCAGATAAGAACTCTGTTCCAGCGTGTTTAGTGAATAAAATCGTGGTATATTCAGAAGTGTGCACAGCTTCTTATTACTGCTAAAAGACAAACGTAGAGACAATCGCAAGTGAATTCCATCGAAACAAGACGGTGACTCATCAGCGGCATTCTACAATCAAGACAGCATTTCCGCCGTATATGGTGGAGTCAACACCATCGCTCACGTTACACGAGCAAGATATGGTTTTGTTCTTGTCAGGCAGGGGACTGCGCAGTTCTTGTATGTCAAGAGCATCAAAATTTACCTATTGACGGCAGTTATGCGTGGACTTTTAAGTCCAAACATGTGAGTAAACCGCCTTTCAGTCCATCAAATGACTGAAGATATGAGCATACGCTCCCTTGGGGCAATATTTTATAACCACGTGTAATTTTTACCATACAGCCCTGTGGGAAATGAGGCCATGGATGTATCCTCTGTGAAGATGTTGGGGATGGCTGCGACTTCTTGGATTCATCAATAAGCTAAGTAGCAACCTTAACAGTTCATCTTATCGTAGGAGCACATTCTTCCACACATCTCATCTCAGAATCCCATGCATATGCAGACGACTGTACTCTGACATTTACTTATCCAAGAGAAGAAATGACAGCTGCTCTAAGCTACATCAATCACCAGCTAAGAGCTATATCAGGTTGGAGAAACCGATGGCAGGTAACATTTGCATCTGAGAAAACACAAATGATGATGGTCTCTAGGCACCATGATGGTAATGCCAGAGCAGTAGTAAGTATGAATGGGAGAGTGTTGGTACCTGGGGGAAGAAGCTGATATCCATGGGGTGAAATTTGACTCCAAATTGACCATGAAGAACCACGAGGTAAATCTTACAAACAAGGCAGCCAGGAAGCTTACAGCACTTCGACGTATCTCGCATCTGCTTGACAGTAGGGGTTGCAAGATTCTGTATGATGCACAAGTACGCTCACACCTTGAGTATGCTCCACTTTTTTGGTTTGCCTGACCCCCCCCCTCCCCCCCATCTCATCTACGACTGCTTGACAGAGTAGAGAACAGAGCAAGACGTCTCATCTCTCGCCTGGACACATCCTGGATAGATCCGTCAATTCAGCAGAGCCTTCAACACAGGAGGGATGTGGGCGGCCTTACAAATTATTGATTTAATTTGTTTAATCTGATTTAATAATTTTATTATGTAGACATATAAAACTGTAAATGATCCAAAATTATAAAACTATTATGTTTCAAAAATGTTATGTTCAAATTATGTTCAAATTTCATAACTTAAATACTCAACCTCATAATGTATAAACCTGTTATACCTCATAATGTATAAACCTGTTATACCTCATAATGTATAAACCTGTTATACCTCATAATGTATAAACCTGTTATAATTAATACAACCTAATATAAAGAAATCCATCCTCATGTAGCCTTGTGTTCCTTGTAACTCATCTAATGACCATATAAACTGTTATTGCAACACAAATCATTGATTAAATTTGTTTAATTTGATTTAATAATTTTATTATGTAGACATATAAAACTGTAAATGATCCAAAATTATAAAACTATTATGTTTCAAAAATGTCATGTTCAAATTATGTTCAAATTTTATAGCTTAAATACTCAACTACGTATACTTATATTGTGAACTGTCTACTATAATTCTTACCATTTAGTTTTAAGTTAATTTTAAGTCTGCTCACAATGCTCTGCATATTAGGGGCTTTTGTAATTCTTTGTATCATGTCCCAATAAACTATTATTATTATTATTATTATTATTATTATTATTATTATTATTATTATTATTATTATTATTATGTACAAGACCAACATTGTCAAAGTACCACACTTGGCTCCACTTCGAGGACAGCGAGAAGCAAGCTTCTATACCACAAGACGGGCAGCAAGCAGCAACTTGACTCTGGCTGTAACCTTCTCCAGAACATCACATCATCTGAGATCATTTATCCCCAGGATGACTCGAGTCTGGAACACATTCGTACAGCATTATGATGTCAACAAGATAAAGTCAGTTGATCAAATGAAAATGCTGACCCACAGATGGCTCCAACTTCATCCTGTTCCCTACTTGTATGTTTCATAACAATTAAAATCCTTCAAATGAGCTGATGTAGGTAACAGCTCTTATTTTGTAAATAAAGTTAGGAATCCTTAACTTGCTTGTCAATAAAGTTAGGGATCCTTAACATAACCTTGTCAAACCCTGTGCAAAAAAGAGAGAGGGAGAGCGAGAGAGAGAGAGAGAGAGAGAGAGAGAGAGAGAGAGAGAGAGAGAGAGAGAGAGAGAGAGAGAGAGAGAGAGATTTACTGTCTTCTAGGTCTGAATACGACTCTCTGTTCATTCCGTTTCCAAAGAAGAGTTTAGAAAGAGGGAGGGAGAGAGGGATGAAGGGAGAGAGGGATGAAGGGAGGGAGAGGGAGATGAAGGGAGGAAAAGAGGGGAGAGATGAAGGAAGGAAAAGAGGGGAGAGATGAAGGGAGGAAAAGAGGAGAAACGGAGGGAGGAAAAGAGGGAGGGAGGGAGAAAGGGAGGGAGGGAGAGGAGGAAGCAATAAAGCAAATGGAAACTCTAATTTGGTCAAAGGAAGGCCGCGGAGGAGCCGGGGAGGGAGATGTGTGTGTGGTGTGAGGCCGCCCAGGTCCTAATTCATGTCAGTTGGTCTCTCTCTGTCCTTCTCTCTCTCTCTCTCTCTCTCTCTCTCTCTCTCTCTCTCTCTCTCTCTCTCTTGCTCTTTCTCTCTCTCTTCTCTCTCTCTCTCTCTCTCTCTCTCTCTCTCTCTCTCTCTCTCTCTCTCTCTCTCCTCTCCTCCTCTCTCCTGCCTGCCTGTGATCCCTAAAATTCTTGCCTCTGCTATTGTCTTGTGTTCTCATCTTGAGAACACGGAAGGAGGGACGTTGTTGGACTTCCACAGTGTTTCAACGAGTCATTTAGCAATTTTGACAATACAAACATAAATACAACCACTCGCACTAACCCTTACACATAAAACTATGTCACGAAAATGAATAAAAATACAAAAACGTCTCGAACCAAGTACACAAGAAATACTTTATATATAAATATATATATATATATATATATATATATATATATATATATATATATATATATATATATATATATATATACATATTTAAAACTAATAATGTCAAAAGACTACCTGTACCTGTCGGTTACCTGTAGTCTCTTCTGGTCACCGCCCCGAGGCCCGGTCCCAGACCAGGCCTCCTGGTTGCTGGCCTGTTCAATCAGGCTGGTGGTTACCACCTCCAATTTATGCACCACAGTCTGGCTCATCATGAACTAATTTGAGAAATCTTTCTAGTTCCCCCTTGCTGACAGTCAGGGTTCTGTTGGTAATCCGTCCTTATGCACGAAGGGAGGGTGTTAAAGGGCACGTAAGTACCTCAGTCTTCTAATAACATGTTATTTTTTCCACTATTATCTACCGTGGTCATAATTACTATCGCATTTATGGAATAACTTAACAAATCTTTGAGGACAATTGTGCAACACAATTGTCCTCAAATATTTGTTAAATTATACCATGAATTAAAGAAAGATCCTAGACTACACTTTACGAAACAGACAAAGCAAATACGATAGCAATTATGGACAAGGTATATTATAGTGGAAAAATTAACTTGTTATTAGAAGACTCCCTTGTATTTCTCCGAGGTCACGGCAGGGACCCCGGAAAGTGTATAAACTATTATTCAAAAGGAAAGATTCAAAGTCAGCAGTACGATGCAAGTTTGAGAGACAGGAGCCTCAGCTAGCAGGTGGCTCAGCTAGCAGGTGGCTCAGCTAGCAGGTGGCTCAAAGGAGCAGAAGTCCCAGCTAGCAGGTGGCTCAAAGGAGCAGGAGCCCCAGCTACTAGGTGGATCAGAGGAGTTAGGTAAAACATATGAAACAGTTAGGTATCTTTATTTCGAAACATTTCTCCTACACAGTAGGTTTCTTCAGTCGAGTACAGAAAAGTTGGTAGAAGCAGAAGAGATGTGAAGACGATGTAATCAGTCCAACAGCCATTTAGACATAGTTTTGAGGTTGTCAGTCCCTCAGCCTGGCGAAGAGTATTTGTTCCATAGTCTGAAACAATGTGAAGTTGAAGTGACAGTATGGAGCCTCATATACTGTCAGGAGGTGAGACGTAGGCCACTAGTAGAAGCAACAATGTAGTCACTGACTCCAAGCAGACATAAACCAAATCTTTAAATGGGCTGCAGAAAACAATATGAAGTTCAATGATGAGAAATTTCAATTACTCAGATACGGAAAACGTGAAGAAATTAAAATCTCATCGGAGTACAAAACTAATTCCAACCACACAATAGAGCGAAAAACTAATGTCAAAGACCTGGGAGTGTTCATGTCAGAGGATCTCACCTTCAAGGACCATAACAATGTAGCAATTGCATCTGCTCGAAAAATGACAGGATGGATAATGAGAACCTTCAAAACCAGGGATGCCAAGCCCATGTTGACACTGTACAGATCGCTTGTTCTATCTAGGCTGGAATATTGCTGCACACTAACTGCACCTTTCAAGGCGGGTGAAATTGCTGACCTTGAAAATGTGCAGAGAACCTTCACGGCACGCATAAGTGCGATAAACCACCTCAACTACTGGGAACGCTTGAAGTTCCTAAACCTGTACTCTCTAGAACGCAGGCGGGAGAGATACATTATTATATACACATGGAAAATTCTCGAGGGCTTAGTACCAAACTTGCACACAAAAATCACTCCCTACGAAAGCAAAAGACTCGGCAGGCGATGTAACATTCCCCCAATGAAGAGCAGGGTGCCACTAGCACGTTGAGGGACAACACAATAAGTGTGAGGGGCCCAAGATTGTTCAACTGCCTCCCAGCATACATCAGGGGGATTACCAACAAGCCCCTGGCTGTCTTCAAGCAGGCACTGGACAGGCACCTCGAGTCGGTACCTGATCAGCCGGGCTGTGGTTCGTACGTTGGACTGCGTGCGGCCAGCAGTAACAGCCTGGTTGATCAGGCTCTGGTCCAACAAGAGGCCTGGTCACGGACCGGGCCGCGGGGGCGTTGACCCCTGGAATTCTCTCCAGGTAGACTCCAGGTAGACTGAGAGGTCACGTCCCTCTCAAATCCAACCATTCTCACTTGTAGAACTTGTCCAAGGTGTTTTTTGTTCTGTACTAAGATACAGAACAGAAAACTTTTCTTTACTCCACTGAAGAAGCCTACTGCGTAGGCGAAACGTTTCGAAATAATGATACCTAACTCTTGCATATGTGTCTTACGTAACAACCTGTCGGTATTGTATACCATTTTAATATTCACTCTGTCAGACACTGCAACACAATGGTATCTTGGTACACAACACAACACACCTTGAACAACATCTACAAGAGAGAATGGTTGGATATGAGAGGTAGCTCAGAGGAGCAGGAGCCCCAGCTAGCAGGTAGCTCAGAGGAGCAGGAGCCGCAGCTAGCAGGTAGCTCAGAGGAGCAGGAGCCGCAGCTAGCAGGTAGCTCAGAGGAGCAGGAGCCCCAGCTAGCAGGTAGCTCTGAGGAGTAGGAGCCCCAGCTAGCAGGTAGCTCAGAGGAGCAGGAGCCCCAGCTAGCAGGTAGCTCAGAAGAGCAGGATCCACAGCTAGCAGGTAGCTCAGAGGAGCAGGAGCCCCAGCTAGCAGGTAGCTCTGAGGAGTAGGAGCCCCAGCTAGCAGGTAGTTCAGAGGAGCAGGAGCCCCAGCTAGCAGGTAGCTCAAAGGAGCAGGAGCCCCAGCTAGCAGGTATCTCAGAGGAGCAGGAGCCCCAGCTACCAGGTAGCTCAGAGGAGGAGGAGCCCCAGCTAGAAGGTAGCTCAGAGGAGCAGGAGCCCCAGCTAGCAGGTAGCTCAGAGGAGCAGGAGCCCCAGCTAGCAGGTAGCTCTGAGGAGTAGGAGCCCCAGCTAGCAGGTAGCTCAGAGGAGCAGGAGCCTCAGCTAGCAGGTAGCTCAGAGGAGCAGGAGCCCCAGCTAGCAGGTAGCTCAGAGGAGCAGGAGCCCCAGCTAGCAGGTAGCTCAGAGGAGCAGGAGCCCCAGCTAACAGGTAGCTCTGAGGAGTAGGAGCCCCAGCTAGCAGGTAGCTCAGAGGAGCAGGAGCCCCAGCTAGCAGGTAGCTCAGAGGAGTAGGAGCCCCAGCTAGCAGGTAGCTCAGAGGAGCAGGAGCCCCAGCTAGCAGGTAGCTCAGAGGAGCAGGAGCCCCAGCTAGCAGGTAGCTCAGAGGAGCAGGAGCCCCAGCTAGCAGGTAGCTCAGAGGAGCAGGAGCCCCAGCTAGCAGGTAGCTCAGAGGAGCAGGAGCCCCAGCTAGCAGGTAGCTCTGAGGAGTAGGAGCCTCAGCTAGCAGGTAGCTCAGAGGAGCAGGAGCCCCAGCTAGCAGGTAGCTCTGAGGAGTAGGAGCCCCAGCTAGCAGGTAGCTCTGAGGAGTAGGAGCCCCAGCTAGCAGGTAGCTCTTAGGAGTAGGAGCCCCAGCTAGCAGGTAGCTCTGAGGAGTAGAAGCCCCAGGTAGCAGGTAGCTCTGAGGAGTAGGAGCCCCAGCTAGCAGGTAGCTCTGAGGAGCAGGAGCCCCAGCTAGCAGGTAGCTCTGAGGAAGTAGGAGCCCCAGCTAGCAAGTAGCTCAGATGAGCAGGAGCCCCAGCTAGCAGGTAGCTCTGAGGAGTAGGAGCCCCAGCTAGCAGGTAGCTCTGAGGAGTAGGAGCCCCAGCTAGCATGTAGCTCTTAGGAGTAGGAGCCCCAGCTAGCAGGTAGCTCTGAGGAGTAGGAGCCCGAGCTAGCAGGTAGCTCTGAGGAGCAGGAGCCCCAGGTAGCAGGTAGCTCAGAGGAGCAGGAACCCCAGGTAGCAGGTAGCTCTGAGGAGCAGGAGCCCCAGCTAGCAGGTAGCTCAGAGGAGTAGGAGCCCCAGTTAGCAGGTAGCTCTGAGGAGCAGGAGTCCCAGCTAGCAGGTAGCTCAGAGGAGTAGGAGCCCCAGCTAGCAGGTAGCTCTGAGGAGTAGGAGCCCGAGCTAGCAGGTAGCTCTGAGGAGCAGGAGCCCCAGGTAGCAGGTAGCAGGTAGCTCAGAGGAGCAGGAGCCCCAGCTAGCAGGTAGCTCTGAGGAGCAGGAGCCCCAGCTAGCAGGTAGCTCAGAGGAGTAGGAGCCCCAGCTAGCAGGTAGCTCTGAGGAGCAGGAGTCCCAGGTAACAGGTAGCTCAAAGGAGCAGGAGCCCCAGCTAGCAGGTAGCTCTGAGGAGCAGGAGCCCCAGCTAGCAGGTAGCTCAGTAGAATAGGAGCCTCAGCTAGTAGGTGGCTCTAAGGAGCAGGAGCTCCAGCTAGCAGATGGCTTCATGTTCATGTGGCGGTTTTAAATGGTGGCCTAGTAGGCAACACTCTCGCCTCACACACTGAGTGTCATTGGTTCAATCCCCGGCCCAGTGGAAACATTGGGCGTGTTTCCTTACACCTGCTGTCCCCCGTTCACCTAGCAGTAATTAGGTACCTGGGTGTTAGTCCACTGTTGGGATCCGCATCAATTGGGGTCAAGATTAAAGGACTTCAATGGAAATAAAACAGTCCACGATGTCGCTGACTTTCTTGGGTTATCTTAGGTAGCTAACCCTCCGGGGTTAAAAATCCGAACAAACTCTTAACTTATCAGTCACTTGTGAATCTTCTGAACCACAGGATGGGCTCTAGAAGCATATCAGATCAGTACCAGCAGAAAGAACTAGTGTCAGTAGATAGTACTAGTGCCAGTAGAAAGTACTAGTGCCAACAGAAAGTACTAGTGCCAGCAGGAAGTACTAGTGCCAGTAGAAAATTCTAGGAGTCCGAGTGGACAGGGAACCAGGACCAGCCATGGTTGGTTATCAGGACGAAAAATAAAAGCAAGAATTAAGTTGAGCTCCGCTAAGAGCAGAGGACTCGCATGATAGCCGAGGTTATTACCTGAGCCCTGCACTTAGGGACCATCATCCACTGCCAGTCAAGACACAGCCACTTTCCAAGGAGAGCAAGCAAAAGTCCCTGACTTCCCTGACCGAACATCTGGACCACTAAGACGGCAAGACAGACCGAAACGTCGCGCAAGACACTTTTTACGCTTTGTTAGTTTGTGTGAGTGTCATATATTTCCTCTGGTAAATGCCACCCTCAAAGTGATTACTTTTCACGCACACTTTAAACGTAATCAATGCTTGCAAATAATGTTACATAATTACCCTAATAACTTTACACCTAACTGCTGTTTTATGCTTAATAACATGATTGCTAATTAGCAATTACAATTTTGTATTATTAATTATACATTGTATCGTTAATTCAGTCTAATTACCAGGAAAATGTATAGCAGCCGCCGTGTCACGTGACTCCTGCCCATGAAAACAGTTAATTATATTTATGCAAATTCTTAGATTCGTTTCACCATCACATAATGTATCTTATCTTAGTAGATAATTTACATTATGTGATGGTGAAACTAAGATGCTAAGATAGGTCTGATGTCAAGTTATAAACTGATGTACCATACAATCCTAGGATTGTATAAAACTATTCAATCCTAGGATTGTATGGGCCAGTGGTTAGAGCGTCGTGAATTTTGATTTGTATCCCACGAGGGGGGCTAAAATAACACGGGTTCAATCCTCGGCCAGCCACAGTTTGTAGTTACATTACACCACTTGTTTCGTAGTTGCATACATACACACACACACACACACACACACATCTATAGATGTGCCGAATAGATAAAACTGGTCAATTAGCAAGAACTCATTTAAAATTAAGTCCTTTCTAAAATTTTCTCTTATACATTTAAAGATATATTTTTTCATTTATGTTAATATAAAAATTAATGATTTCGTACCAATAGAACCTTAGGAAACTTACGTAACCTTATTATAATAAGCGCAATTTAATTTAGCCTAATCCAACTAAATATATTTTACATAAGTTTACAATAATTTATTAATAAACAAACACAATGAAATATTTTTTTTCGTTAGATGCAGAATGATTTTTGCGAAATTATTACATACACAAATTTTCGCATGCCTTATTCGGCAAGACGAGCATTGGTATTTAAGCCAAAATCGCAAGTATAAAATATTTGCCACGATATAAATATATTTATTTATATATATTTATTAACACATCGGCCATTTCCCACCAAGGCAGGGTGGCCCGAAAAAGAAAAACTTTCATCATCATTCACTCCTTCACTGTCTTACCAGAGGCGAGCTTACACTACAGTTATAAAACTGCAATATTAACACCCCTCCTTCAGAGTGCAGGCACTGTACTTCCCATCTCCAGGACTCAAGTGCGGCCTACCGGTCGGTTTCCCTGAATTACTTCATAAATATTACCTTGCTCACACTCCAACAGCACGTCAAGTCCTAAAAACCATTTGTCTCCATTCAGTCCTATCTAACATCCTCACGCATGCTTGCTGGAAGTCCAAGCCCACCCACACAAAACCTCCTTTACCCCCTCTCTCCAATCTTTCCAAGGCCGACCTCCCTACAGATTTATACACTCTCAAAGTTACTCTATTTGGTTCCACCCTCTCTACATGTCCGAACCATCTCAACAATCCATCCTCAGCCCTCTGGATAATAGTTTTGGTAATCCCGCACCTCCTCCTAATTTCAAAACAGCGAATTCTCTGCATTACATTCACACCACACATTGCCCTCAGACATGACATCTTCACTGCCTCCAGCCTTTTCCTTGTTGCAACATTCACCACCCATGCTTCACACCCCTTTAAGAGCATTGGTAAAACTATACTCTCATACATTCCCCTCTTTACTTCCATGGACAGAGTTCTTTGTCTCCACACACTCCTCAGTGCACCACTCACCTGTTTCCCCTCATCAATTCTATGATTCACCTCACCTTTCATAGACCCATCTGCTGACACATCCACTCCTAAATATCTGAATACATTCACCTCCTCCATACTCTCTTCCTCCAACCTGATATCCAATCTTTCGTTACCTATTTTTTTGTTATCCTCATCACCTTACTTTTTCCTATATCCACTTTCAATATTCTTCTATTACATCCCCTACCAAACTCATCCACAAACTTCTGCAACTTCTCTTCAGAATCTCCCAAAAGCACAGTGTCATCAGCAAAAAGCAACTGTGACAATTCCCAATTTGTGTTAGATTCTTTATCTTTTAACTCCAAACCTCTTGCCAACACCCGAACATTCAAGTCTATCATTTATTTATTTCATTACTATCATATACATAATTTTCTGTTTTAGATCATGTGTTTCTTTTTAACTAGAAACACTTCCTAACCTATGTTATTATTACTAATTTTGCATTAAAAAAATTACTACAAACCAAAATTTTGAGCTTATCTTCGTGGTAATGAAAGTCTTGTGGCCATCGTTTCGGTGAAACTCATCAGTCTTCCGCAGCCCCCTGGGCAACAGCCAATGAGATCAAAGGAAACTTAGAAACTGTGATGTTATTGGTTAAAGCAACAGATGGAGGTGGGCCCCGCCGTGAGTTGGGGGTAAAAACCAGCGAAGCCTGTAATGCTATGCATACGTGTTGATAATTAAATTATGACTAATGTCTTGAGGTATAAGGCAGGATCTCTCTGATAATTGGCAGGTATAATTAGTAAATTTGTGTCGAAGAAATTGGGAGACTTACGGAATATGTTTAATAACGGGAATATATTAGGGAGGAAATTATTAGTTATCGTGTTTGGTGAAGTTATAGGAAGTTAGAGGAGGAGGTGGTGGTGGAGGTGGTGGTGGAGGTGGTGGTGGAGGTGGTAGAGAAGGAGAAGGAGGTGGTGGTGGAGGAGGGTGAGGAAGATTAAGCGGAGATGGAGGAGGAGGCCGAACTCCCTTAAAAATAGAACTTTAAAAAAAAAAATACAGACTGACATATATTTTTTTCCATTGATAATTGTGTATTTTTTTTTATTTTTGGACAAATCCTAACTTACGAATGTCACCTAACCCAACTTAACATAACGATTTTTTAGCTAAATTATACTACGTGTTTATTTATATCATAGATTAGTTCACGTTTATTTACTATTATTTAAAATTAATGATATATTTTTTGTTGTTGTTTAGTTGGAATTTCGCAGATTTATAGAAAAACAACAACAACACTGCTTATTCGGCAGACGACACCCTGCTATTTATAATTAACTTGTTGGTTTGTCTTATTCCACGCTACACACATTTATACATGTATATATATATATATATATATATATATATATATATATATGACAGAATACAATGAGTAACAACATAGATACAATCAGTACTGTCAATCTTCGTCCAGCTCCCCGGCAGTGGGCCGCGTGCCCAGAACGCTGCAGGCATTTCCCTCTGGATCGCCACACTGAGTCTCTGAAAGAGGAAGCTGGTCGCCCTGTGGTCCCTGGTTTCTATGATGAGTTTCTCTCCCAGCTCTTTGAGAAACTTTAGAGCACACTTGCCCCACGCTCCAAGGGTCTCCGACCCTATTGGGATGAAGTTATAGCAAGGGGAAAGGCCTTCATATTTGCGAGTCTTCTGGGTCTCCCTGTGGCTGGCAGCTCCACCCCTTCGACTGCGGAGTATGGCAAGTAGGTGTCTCTATATTATATTATATATATATATATATATATATATATATATATATATATATATATATATATATATATATATATATATATATATATATATATATATATATATATGCAAGACAACCACTATGAAAAATAGAGGAATTCCAGGCGCTTTCGTGACTACTCACATTATCAAGGAACTATAAAAGGAAACATGACAAGAAGGCTTATAAAGGGGCGAGACTACCTCACAGTCCATCACACTAACAAGACAACACACAGTAGCGTAACATCCACGACTCTGTGAAGAGGAACATAAGAAAGGACCTGAAACTCTTCCCAAGAATATATATATATAATATGCATGTGTATTGGAAAGGGAAGAAGACGATGTAGGATGGAGGGAGAGCAGTGAAGAGGAAGTAACATAAAGCAAAGGGGTGAGGGAGATGAGAGAATGGGGAGAGAAATGAAAAGTAGTGGTAGCAGGAGAGATGCAACATATTCAGAAGTAGCGGCTGTAGTAAGAAAAGTAGTCGTAGTTAAGAGAGGAGAGGGCGAGGTGGTCAAATAGATGTGATATTAGTAGTGGTAATAGCAGTAGTGGTTGTAGTAATGGTAGTTGTAGTAGTAATAATTGTGGTGGTAGTGGTAATAACAGTGGTAGTAGTAATAATGGTGGTGGTAGTGGTAATAACAGTGGTAGTAGTAATAATGGTGGGGGTAGTGGTAATAACAGTGGCAGTAGTAATAATAGCACTAGTAATAGTGGCTACAATGGTAATAATTGCAATAGTGGGTAGTAGAGTAGTATTAATAACAGTAGTAGTAATAGTTGGTAATTAGTGTGAAACTCTAGACGACACATAGTAACACTTGCGGATTCTTATATGGGAACTATGGCTTCTACTGACCACATCAGGCTTCAATTATCAGTCCCATACAAACATATGTAATGTGAAGAACAGGAGGGAGCTTGTGAGCATTGTTGCATCACCCTGTGAGTCGATGCATGTGTCAGTCCATTGATGGACTGATGGACTGACAACATCGACTCAAGATTGAGGGACTGACAACCTCACACTCCTCCTGTTCTTCACGATTCTCCTTTGTATGGACTGATGAAACCACTGTGTGGCGAAACGTTTCCTCAATAAAGATACCCAAGTGTTGCATATGTGTCTAATTTACCAACTCGTCGGTTCTCTGAACCATTCATTCACAGTAGTAATAGTAGAGATAGTGATAGTAGATGCAGTGGTAATAGTAGCAGCAATACTAGTGGTAGTATGCAAAATATGGCATTCCGGATGTGTATCCCTCTGACCCGCCTAAAGAATAAAAACAGAATAACAAAACATGATAACACTGGTCACCTTCATAAAACGTTGGTAATAACCAGAAGTATAAGCAACAGAAGTCCAAAAGTTATTAAGAAGTATAAGCAACAGAAGTCCAAAAGTTATTTTACAGCTCTATACATCACTAGTGAGACCTCATTTGGATTATGCAGCTCAGTTTTGGTCTCCTTACTACAGGATGGATATAGATTCGTTGGAGAACATACAGAGAAGAATGACTAAAAGGATTTACAGTATAAGAACTCTCCCGTATGAAGATAGACTTAGAGCGTTGAATCTCCACTCTCTGGAGAGACGTAGAATGAGGGGAGATATCATCGAGGTGTACAAGTGGATGATGGGCATAAACAAAGGAGATATTAATAAAATACTGAGGATATCGAACCAAGTAAGAACCAGAAATAACGTATTTAAATTGGATAAATTTAGATTTAGAAAGGACATAGGCAAGTACTGGTTTTCGAACAGAGTTGTAGATGCGTGGAACAATCTTCCGAGTACTGTGATAGAGGCTAGGACCTTGGGTGGCTTTAAAAAAGAGATTGGACAAATATATGAGTGGGAGGGGCTGGGTTTGATTGGTGTCGTGAGTACGGGAGTAAATTCTTAGGTAGTGGTGGTTTTGATAAGGACCTGCCTTGTATGGGCCAGTAGGCCTTCTGCAGTGTTCCTCCATTCTTATGTCTTATCTCTCTCCCTCTCTAACTATTTCCTAATACTTTCTCTGTTACTCACCCCTCAGACACTATCCACATACTGCACTAGTCACCTATTGTCCTATATACTACTAATTTATATATATATATATATATATATATATATATATATATATATATATATATATATATATATATATATATATATATATATATATATATATATATATATATATATATATATATATATATATATATATATATATATATATATATATATATAATATATATATATATATATATATATATATATATATATATATATATATATATATATATATATATATATATATATATATATATATATGCAAGAATCGCGAACAAGCGATACAAGATGCAAACAACTACAGGGGAGTTGACTAATAGTTCTATACCTTTCGTATTATAATCAACACATAAGAACATAAGAAAGGAGGAACACTGCAGCAGGCCTGTTGGCCCATACTAGGCAGGTCCTTCACAATCCTTCCCACTAACAGAATATTTGCTCAACCCAATTTTCAATGCTACCCAAGAAATAAGCTTTGACAATTTACCCACTCATGCGCGAGTCCCACTCAAATCCAACCCTCTCACTCATGAATTTATCCAACCTAAATTTGAAACTACCAAGGTCCTAGCTTCAATAACCCTACTAGGCAGACTGTTCCACCATAAGAACATAAGAACATAAGAAAGGAGGAACACTGCAGCAGGCCTGTTGGCCCATACTAGGCAGGTCCTTCACAATCCGTCCCACTAACAGAATATTTGCTCAACCCAATTTTCAAAGCTACCCAAGAAATAAGCTTTGACAATTCTACCCACTCATGCGCGAGTCCCACTCAAATCCAACCCCTCTCACTCATGAATTTATCCAACCTAAATTTGAAACTACCCAAGGTCCTAGCTTCAATAACCCTACTAGGCAGACTGTTCCACTCATCAACTACCCTATTTCCAAACCAATACTTTCCTATATCCTTTCTAAATCTAAACTTATCTAACTTGAATCCATTATTGCGGGTTCTCTCTGAGAGATATCCTCAAGACCTTATTTATATCCCCTTTGTTAATACCCATTTTCCACTTGTATACCTCGATCATGTCTCCCTCATTCTACGTCTTACAAGTGAATGTAATTTTAGGGTCTTCAATCTTTCTTCGTAAGGAAGATTTCTAATGCTATGTATTAATTTAGTCATTCTACGCTGAATGTTTTCTAACGAATTTATGTCCATTCTGTAATATGGAGACCAGAACTGAGCTGCGTAATCTAGGTGAGGCCTTACTAATGATGTATAAAGCTGTAATATAACCTCTGGACTTCTGTTGCTAACACTTCTTGATATAAATCCCAGTAATCTATTTGCCTTATTACGTACGCTTAGGCATTGCTGTCTTGGTTTAAGGTTGCTGCTCACCATCACCCCAAGTCCTTCTCGCAATCTGTATGGCTAAGTTCTACGTTATTTAACTTATAAGTGCTTGGGTTATGGACACTCCCGAGCTTCAGAACCTTGCATTTATCTACATTGAACTGCATCTGCCACTTTTCTGACCACGAATTAAGTTTGTCTAAATCTTCCTGAAGTTCTATGACATCTATGTTTGAATCAATTATCCTACCTATCTTCGTGTCGTCGGCGAATTTGCTCATATCACTAGTAATTCCCTCATCAAGGTCATTGATATATATTATAAATAACAATGGGCCTAAGACTGATCCCTGTGGAACACCACTTGTTACAAGTCCCCATTCGGATTTAACCCCATTTATGCACACTCTCTGCTTCCTATTGGTGAGCCATGACTCGATCCATGACAGCACTTTTCCCCCCAATGCCATGAGCTGCCACTTTCTTTAACAGTCTCTGGTGCGGTACTCTATCAAAAGCCTTACTAAAGTCTAAATAAACAATATCGAATTCTTTATCGTGATCAACAGCCTCAAAAGCTTTACTGAAGAAGGTTAATAAATTAGATAGGCAGGAACGGCCCTCGTGAATCCATGCTGGGTATCATTAATCAAATTATGGTTATCTAGATGGCTTCTAATAATATCAGCTATAATTGACTCTAGTAATTTGCCTACAATTGAGGTCAGGCTTATTGGGCGGTAGTTTGACGGTAGTGACTTGTCCCCTGCTTTAAAAATAGGAATTACATTAGCCATCTTCCACATATCAGACACTACACCTGTTTGAAGAGATAAATTAAAAATGTTAGATATTGGTTCACAGAGTTCCATTTTGCATTCCTTAAGAACCCTTGCAAAAAGCTCATCAGGACCCGGCGATTTATTTTGTTTCAGTCGGTCCAGCTGTTTCATAATCATTTCGCTAGTGACTGTGATATTACATAATTTATCTTCTTCTGGGCCTCTGTAAAATTAATTACTGGAATATTATTAGTGTCTTCCTGTGTGAAAACCGAGAGAAAATAATTATTAAAAATAGAGCACATATCATTCTCCTTGTCAGTAAGATTCCCAGAGTTATTTTTAAGGGACCTATCTTATCCCTAACTTTTGTTCTATAAACCTGGAAAAACTTTTGGGTTAGTTTTTGAATCCCTAGCAACTTTAATTTCATAGTCCCGTTTAGCTTTTCTTATTCCCTTTTTAACGTCCCTCTTAATGTCAGTATACTGATTTATAAGATGACCCTCACCTCTTTTTATGCGCCTATAAATTCCTTTCTTCTGCCCTAAAAGATATTTGAGCCTATTATTCATCCATTTTGGGTCATTTCTACTTGATCTAATTTCTTTATACGGGATAAATGTTCTTTGGGCAGCCTGTATAGTGTTAAGAAAACTGGCATATTGATACCTCTCTTCTTCACCCCAGTCCACAGTTGATAAGTGTTCTCTAAGTCCATTATAATCTGCTAAGCGAAAATCTGGGACCATTACTGAATTATCCCTACTATCATACATCGCTTGAGCCGAGTTCCTCTGTAATTTCTAAATTATTAACAAGGGTTTCCTTGCTTGCCAGAACCAAGTCAAGTAGGTTATTTCCCCTTGTAGGTTCTGTTACAAACTGCTTCAAAAAGCAATCCTGAACTACTTCTAAAAAGTCGTTAGATTCTAAATTCCCTGTCATGAAATTCCAATCAATCTGACTAAAGTTAAAGTCCCCTAGAATTACTACGTTATCGTGTCTTGTGGCCTTAACAATTTCCTCCCAAAGTAGTCTCCCTTGTTCCCTATCTAAGTTTGGAGGACGGTAAATCACGCCTAAAATCAATTTTTCACACCCCTCTGAAAATTCTATCCAGACATATTAAACCATGTCTCAGTTATTGCAAAAACATCAATATTACCCGTACTTGCAACTAATCTCAACTCGTCCATCTTATTCCTAGCACTACGACTATTGGTGTAATATATATTTAGAGACCCTCCTTTCTCTTTACCCTTCCTGCTCATCTCTGTTTTTCCACTATACCTATTACTGTCCTTGTCATCTAGTGTCACTAGCTTTCCACTATCCACCTTATTCTGCCTATTACTAGTTCTCCTACAACTTATAATATTACTACACTGGGACTCTCTGTTTTCCCCAAAACCCATACCACTAACTATTTCTAGTTTAAAGCCCTAACAGCTCCCTCCACTGCAGTTGCCAGTGCCCCCACCCCAGACCTGGATAAGTGAACCCCATCCCTGGCATACATGTCATTTCTGCCATAGAAGAGGTCCCAGTTGTCAATGAATGTTACTGAATTTTCCTTACAGTATTTGTCCAGCCAGCAATTGACACCAATTGCCCTGGACAGCCATTCATTTCCAACTCCTCTCCTTGGCAAAATACCACATATGACAGGGTTCCCACCCTTCTTCCTGAGATTTCTTACTCACTTCTGTAACTTTGCAAGAATCTGGTGATGTGCTAGAGCTATTATTCAACTCCCCCTGTGGTTAATTTGCACACACACACACACACACACACACACACACACACACACACAGTCTAGGGGGCCAGCGACTACAAACCTCATCCAAGGAAAAAGATCTTGGGGTGAGTATAACACCAGTCACATCTCCTGAGGCGCACATCAACCAAATAACTGCTGCAGCATACGGGCGCCTAGCAAACCTAAGAACAGCATTCCGACATCTTAATAAGGAATCGTTCAGGACCCTGTACACTGTGTACGTTAGGCCCATACTGGAGTATGCAGCACCAGTTTGGAACCCACACCTAGCCAAGCACGTAAAGAAACTAGAGGAAGTGCAAAGGTTTGCAACAAGACTAGTCCCGGAGCTAAGGGGTATGTCCTACGAAGAGAGGTTAAGGGAAATCGACCTGACGACACTGGAGGACAGGAGAGATAGTGGGGGACATGATAACGACATATAAAATACTGAGAGGAATTGAAAAGGTGGACAAAGACAGAATGTTCCAGAGATGGGACACAGCAACAAGGGGACACAGTTGGAAGTTGAAGACTCAGATGAATCACAGGGATGTTAGGAAGTATTTCTTCAGTCACAGAGTGGTCGGGAAGTGGAATAGTTTGGGAAACGATGTGGAGGCAGGTTCCATTCATAGCTTTAAGAAGAGGTATGATAAAGCACATGGCGCAGGGAGAGTGACCCAGTAGCGGCCAGTGAAGAGGCGGGGCCAGGAGCTATGAATCGACCCCTGCAACCACAACTAGGTGAGTACAACTAGGTGAGTACGCACACACACACACATATATATATATATATATATATATATATATATATATATATATATATATATATATATATATATATATATATATATATATATATATATATATATATATATATATGCAAGACAACCACTATGAAAAAATAGAGAAATTCCAAGCGCTTTCGTGACTACTCACATTATCAAGGAACTATAAAAGGAAACATGACAAGAAGGCTTATAAAGGGCAGAATACACCTCACAGTCACATCACACTAACAAAGACAACACCACAGTAGCGTAACATCGCACGACTCTGTGAAGAGGAACATAAGAAAGGACCTGAAACTCTTCCCAAGAATTTAGATTAGTCCAATTTATCATTAAATTCTTCCCAAATTTTATTAATTATAAATGAATCCAATTTATATAAAAACCAAAAAGAAATATTCATATTATTTTCAAAACTGCTTTTAATGAAACATGATTCTATTATATTCCTCTCAACCATGGACTTGCTTGATACAACCTTCTCAGCATTTGAAAATCAATTGGATGGTTAAAGTCTCTCACATGAATAAATAGAGCATTAGAATCTTGTCCAGTTCTAATGCTATATTTATGTTGTTTTAATCTTAGTTCAAGACTTTACCAGTTTGACAAATAAACTTTATCGCAAATTTTCAGGGAATCTTATAGACACATCC